>JAFFZH010015713.1:0-55273 GCA_018420115.1 Euura saliciscinereae | reverse complement strand
TTTTCCGCCCTCTAGAAGCGGGCGAAAGAGACTTTTTCCTGCCCTAGAACGCAAAATTCTGTTGAGACTTTTTCCTGCCCTACGGCGCAAAATCCTGTTTTCCGCCCGCTCACTCGGTCTGAAAAGAGGCATTTCTGCAGACCAGGTGATGAGAAAAACATCGTGTGCATCATAGGCGCAAGGCTATTATGACGAGTCTGCTTTTACAGCAACTCGCCTTCGGCTCGTGCCGCAAATTGCATACTCGTGAAATAGCCTTTTGCGCCCTTGATACACAAATAACTATTAATGACGTTGCAGATACTCCCGACGAGCAGACGGGTGGGGATAGTAGCAAGAGCAACTCGATAACGTCCGAGCACTCGATCCACTCTATGGGTGTCTCTGCAAGTTCTCAAAGCTCATCGACCAACAGTTTGCCACTGCCGATAGCCGATTCGAACGAATATTCCACCGGTTCTGTGCGAAATCGTCACAAAATATCAGCCGGTGTTACTGCAAATCTCATCGAACATGGCGCGAATAACTTTGCGACGATTAGAACGACTTCGATAGTGACCAAACAACAGAAAGAACACATGCAGGAGGAGATGCACGAGCAAATGAGCGGCTATAAACGGATGAGGCGAGAACACCAAGGCGCCTTGGTGAGTGTCTTGGGTTTTCTCAACAATTGTGATACCGAATCTAAAACTAAATTTTCAGGCAAAATTGGAAGAGCGTTGCAAAATGGAAGTTGAATCGCACAAGCAGCTGCTGGACAAGGAGTATGAAACTCTGCTTCAGCAGTTTAGCAAGGAACTGGAAAAATTGCAGCTCAGACACGTTCAGGAGCTCGAGAGAAAATTGAAACAGAATCAAAATGCCGAGAAGAAATTACAGAAAGAAATATCCAGCAGGCAGGAGGCTGACCGAAAAGCTTTGGAGACTCAACAGAAACGCGATTACAAGGTGGCTAATCCACCAAAAATCGATATCTTCGATTTTAAGAGAAATTTTAATTAGTTATTTCTGTATCAAGGGCGGAAAGTACTATTTCAGACCGAGTGAGCGGGCGGAAAACAGGATTTTGCGCCCTAGGGCAGGAAAAAGTCTTTTCCGCCCGCTCAAGAGGTATGAAAAGTGGCATTTTGCGACCTGGTGTGAGAAAAAAACACTTTATTCCACTAGAAAACAATTTTTGTTTAACGATTTGTCAATAATTATCGAACCGATTGATTTCTACCCAAATCGAATCGTTTAGATTTGTGACGCTGATACGATTCCCAATTTATATACAGGCATACAAAGAGCGGTGGAAGAGAGAACTCTCCCAGGACGAGGTGACCCCGAAGCGCCAGCGAGACGCTACCCTTCAGAGTCACAAAGATAGTCTGAGACAGATGGAGGCCCAAGAAGAACAAAGACTTGCTAGAGGGCAGCGGGAGTATCTCGATCTCGAGATACGTAAATTTCGGAGAAAAAAATTACTCATATTTCACAGTCTCGAGCAGGAGCTGTTGAGAGAGGTTCGTAGCTTTTTCAACCATCCGATTACAGCTACGGTAATTACCATTAAAGACGAATGTTCGATGTGCAGGAATTGAACAAGAGGCAACATCAACTCGAGCTAGCGCACACAATGCTACTACGTCACCACGAAAAGACTCAGGAACTCGAGTACAGGCAACAAAGGGCCGTTCACGCGCTCAGAGAGGACCAGGTGCAACGACAACACGGTACAGAACTGACTAATCAACAAGAGTATATGCAACGGGCGGAACGTGATCTGCGCAAAAAGCACGCGCTCGAACTCAAACAGCAACCGAAAAGTCTGAAGGTATCGGTCGGATGAGAAATTGAACTCGTAACTTTGTCGTAATTTCACTTGTGTATGAATTTTATTTTACAGCAAAAAGAGATGCAAATCCGCAAGCAATTCCGAGAGACCTGTAAGATTCAGACGCGTCAATATAAAGCGTTAAAAGCTCAGATACTGCAGACTACTGCCAAGGATGAACAGAAAGCGGTGATTAAAAAATTGAAAGAAGAGCAGAGGCGAAAGCTCGCTCTGTTGGGGGATCAGTACGAGCAAAGTATCGCGGAGATGTTGCAAAAGCAGAGTATTCGTCTGGACGAGTCGCAGGAAGTCGAGTGTCACCAGCTGAAGGTTTGTCTTCGGATGAAAAGAAAGACAAAAAAAACTAACTGCTGAATATCGTAACATCTGCGTCTAATTTTTACAGGAGAGACTGAACTACGAGCTTGAAATTTTGATGGCGTATCAGTCGAAGAATAAGATGCAGGCGGAGGCGCAGAGGAACCGAGAGCGACGCGAGCTTGAAGATCGAGTTTCGGTCAGGCGAGCGCTACTCGAACAAAAAATGGAACTCGAGACGCAGCAGTTCCTCCAGGAACGCAGCGAACGGATCCGTTTGCTACACGAAAGACAGGAACGTGAGCTACAGCAATTTGACGAAGAGAGTGCGAGGATCGGTTTCAGGTGTGTATTATTTGACTTTGAGCAAAATCATTTAAGAAAAGCCGGGCCGGGCCGGGAGAGTAGTCAAAAGCCAAAATATGATGTCCCTAAAAAATTTATTGGCCGAGTTACAGGTTTTTTTTTTCACATTTTTGACTCGAATTTGGGTATATTTCCGGTTATGCAAAGGTTTTTGGTACTACGTGGCTGAAAATCGGTTCCTTTGTGTAAAATTGACCCAGGAACACGAATCTGGCCACAGATTTGACCTACGACAAAAACCTACGGTAATATTAGCAAAAAACACCCAAAATTGACCAAAAAAGTCCTAAATCTTGGGGAAATGGTCCAAAAAAAAATGTTTTCGACTTTCCGAAGCAGCGATCTTGTGGGAAAAGAGCCAACGAATCCAATGACCACACCCCCAGATTTCTAGGACGAACCGTTCAAGAGATACGCGTTGTCAAAGTTGGAGAATCTTGATTTTTCTGCAAATTATGGACCTTTTTAAGGGTTTTTATTATTTTATTTCATGGAAAAGTAAATTTAATTATCTTGACCAGAATCTGACGAATCTTATTTGATGAAGATAACATATTGATACTCGATTTACATAGTCGTGGTGAATGCCGCAAAATAGGCCTTTAGGTCGGACATTTGTCCAACGAGGTCAAAAAAGTCCATTATTGCCAGAAAAATCAAGACTCTCCAACTTTGACAACGCGTATCTCTTGAACGGTTCGTCCTAGAAATCTGGGGGTGTGGTCATTGGATTCGTTGGCTCTTTTCCTACAAGATTGCTGCTTCGGAAAGTCGAAAACATTTTTTTTTTTTTACCATTTCCCCAAGATTTGGGACTTTTTTGATCAATTTTGTGTGTTTTTGGCTAATATTACCGTAGGTTTTTGTCGTAGGTCAAATCTGTGGCCAGATTCGTGTTCCTGGGTCAATTTTACACAAAGAAACCGATTTTCAGCCACTTAGTACCAAAAACCTTTGCATAATCGAAAATACCCAGATTCGAGTCAAAAATTGTGAAAAAAAAAACTGTAACTCGGTCAATAAATTTTTGAGGGACATAATATTTTGGCTTTTGACTACTCTCCGGGTAGGTAACACGCTCACAAAAAATCCGCCAAATCGAAGGGGGCGGGTGACAGAGGCCCGGCTTTTCTTAAATAATTTTGCTTTTTGTTAGTCATTGGGGAATGCCCGTGTTTCTTTATTTCTATTTTACAGCGCACTAGCGATAGCGGAGGCATCGAAAGAGTCTTATCCCGACGACGAGAGTCTTAGCGGCTCGATGCTAAGTCTGGCACACAGTAATAGCTCGACATCCTTCCCCCCGAATAGCCTCTAATCTTAACTGTTTACGTTTAAATACGTATATATATATACGTCTAACTGCAGGTATGCGCAATATGAAATTGACATCCGAAATATTTGCTAACTTATAAAACGATGATGGTTGTCAATTGGTTTGTATTGTGCCTGCACCGCGCGATACCTAAGAGATAACAGGAAATAAATAACTGCTGGATACTAGACTAAACATGAGATGAGATTTTTTTTTTCTTTCAATATCATCAAAACTAAGAAAGAAAAAATTAAAGAAAGAAAAATAATAATAAAGTCTTTTACATGTACAAAAAGTTTAATTTTCATTATAGATGTCGTTCGACTAATTAATTATTATATCACATTAAGAATTAACTAAGTTAGAATAGGTAGGTCTCCCATTAGAACAATTATCAAGTTTATTATTTTTTTCTTTTCCACCTTCTTGTAGTGTTATTTTATTTTATTCAGCTCATTTTTTTTTTTCTCTCTCTTGTATTCAATGTTATTTGAAAAAAAAAGTTTAAAAGGTATCGTAACTATGTGATTAGCGAAAATAAAACGAAATAACTATCAAATTGAACATTTCAACCATAAGTTTTCATTCATTCGTGTTTTCTATGTGAACTAATTATTTAATTTCTTTTTAGTCTTCCAAACACGGTTAATTCTCGTAATAATTCGATAATATTTTTTACATACATATTTCAAATGAGACTTGATTATATAATTTTTTTTTTTTTTTTTTTTATTGATTATAGATTTTCATCAATTTCGTACTAGAAGTTGAATAGCAGTAGGATAACGAAAAAGAAAAATAATGAGAGTAAAAATATATACATATATATATATATATATCTACTAATGGTCGATAATTCAGAGCAATACTTGAGTCTAGATAATTCGATGATGATAATCTCATGTTTTCTCATATATCCGCAGTAAAAATTTTCCAATATTGCACTCTTAAGAAAAGAAGTTAAAAAAAAAAAAAAAAAAAACAAAAAAAACAAAAAAAAAAATGAATCATATACTGTGACTTTCCTTTTCTTTATTTCTTAACCATTGTGTAATTTTGTTATATATCCCTTTCATCTAATTAACTGATTTATTAAATAAAAATAAATAAATTTTAGAAGGTGACAGATGATTGTGACATTTTTAACGAGAGAGAGAGAGAGAGAGAGAGAGAGAGAGAGCGAAAAAACGATTTGACAAAATTGATTACAATTTATAAAAACCAAAAAAACAAAATTTTTTTAGAAAAAATGAAAATAAAAAAAAAAAAAAAAAAATTGGTCAAATATGTGCAATAATTTTTTTTTTTTTATTTGAAATTGACACTACCTACGTGAATATAAATCTATAGAAATGAGTGATTCGCAAAAAAAAAAAAAATAACGCAAATGCCACGGATATGAGTAATAATTATGTATACAATATTTATTAATGAATTTATTATTCAATTATTATGTGTTCAATTATTGTGATATATATATAGGTCCAGTTTGAAACGAGGAATGGTACTATTGGCTATATGTGTATGTTGAATGTGAAATGTAATAATTGGTAGTCGAGGAAAAGGAGGAAAGAAAAATTGTCACAATCAACTGAAGCTGCTATAGCGAAGCCCTTTAGAGTGGGATTATCGGCTACATGTAAATATACACAAAAAAAAAAAGAAAGAATGATAAGAAAAAAAGATTAAAAAAAAAAAAAAAAGTAAAACCACGCTAAACGTAATACATACCTATATAATTAATTAATTAAAGTGAAAGGTAAATGATGAACGAAGTTTATAGAATGAAATTCCTTGTACACGATTAGATATGTAATAGCAATTGCAAAAAAAAGTTTTAGTTTAGAATTTGCAATCATCGCGTCAGCCGAAGAGGTAATTTTGAAAAATTCGCGCATTTATTTGAATAAAGATGATAAAAATCAAATTGACAAAAGATAAACAATTATAATTCACAAAATTTTAATTGTTTCATTTTTTCGTTTGTGATTTTTTATTTTTTTTTTCTATACTCTACGTTGATAATTCAAAATCAATAATAATTTATATCATCATCGAAACATGGAACGAATTTTTCATCTTACTTCTGCTACGAAAAGAAATATACAATTTAAAAATCAATAGTAAATAGTATCGTTTTTGAATTTAGTGAGTATAAAAAAGGAAAAAAAAAAAGGAAAGAAGATTTTTTGAAATATTAACTTTCAATGTTTTATCGGCATTTGTAAATATTTGTTTTACTATGTTTATTGTTACGTAAAATGAAAACTTGAGGATAAGTCGACTAGAACTTTGTAGACAATTTCATGTTTACGGAAAATTTTCCAAAGTTACGCTTCGACGCAGTTTGAAGGCTTTAAACTAGGCAAATTGTAATTTCTTTTTTTTTTTTTTTTGTTTTTTTTTTCTCTCTGTAGTAAACCATAGTCTAGAAAGTTATAAAGAACTCTGCCTGAAGGGCCCAGTTTATAAGCCATTTATTTGGTCCTAGTATTTTATTCGAAAAATTGTTATCTATTATAATTATAATTAAATGCAGCAAAGGGGGATTACGATAGCATTGCTTTGCGAAGGAAAAAAAAAACAATGTTTTTCTTTTTCTCATCACCGCTGAACAATTTCAATTATTGATTTCTGTTGGTAATCAAATCTCTTTATTTATGTCTCTTTTCTATTTGTTAAGGGAGAATAATATACATGCGATTCCATGATTTCTGCTAATTCCTGTCATGTGAATCTACAGAAGTTTTCCAGGCAATATTAACGTATTCCCTATTTGTGAATCAACGTGGGCCCCGTGTGAATCTGATTTGTGAGCTTAACTCTGTATGGTCAATATAACATATATGCTCACATTTGAAAATAGAGAAATTGGGTAAAGAAAAATTAATTAATGGTAAAAGTAATAATGAAAAATGAATTGAAAATTTGAAACGAAGTGAAAAAAAAATAATTTTCATTATACATATAAAAACTGAAATAGGTACATATAAGTATATAGATAAATAATCTCTATTATTATTATATAAATATATTATATAATATACATAAAAATTAAACTAAAGAAAACCAATACCTTTATAGCAAGTAATTATGTACCATTTATCGAGAGAGAAAAGTGAAAAGAAAAGAAAAGAAAAGGAAAAAAAAAATATTGAAACAAACAAATAATAAGCGACGCACGCGCATTGTCAGTAATACGATGATTATCGTCGGTCTTAATAATTATAATAATTATTATTGATAATTAATTATTTTTATTTTTAAGTTTAGGTAGAGTATAAATACATTTTTTAACTAAACTGATGGATGGGGAAGAGTGCGCGTTATTATCATATTATAAAAAAAAAAAAAAAAAAAAAAAAAAAAAAAAACGTGACAACAAACGTGAAAATCAACGTTCGTTGCACACAGTTTTAGCCACTCGAAACCACTATGCTGATTAGATAATAAAAATTGAAAATATCAAATCACATGTAATCTTGTATTGACTCTTATGATTATCCGCTTTCCTTGCATGCAAAACCATCCAGAGCACACTCTTGAAGATGAGGAATAAAAATGGAGAATTTATGATTACGAGAAACAATATTTCAATAGTTTTTTTTTTTTCTAGTGTTTTACGACTCGTAAATGTATTCTTTGATTTTTACAGAAGGGTTCAATATTACAAGAATTATTTTTACAATACTACGATAGTAGATAGGTATTATGATCTATGTGTATATATATATATATATATATTTTGTTTTTCTTTTATATACGTGTGTTTATATAGATACAAATGCAAATAAGTTCATTTCGTTTTTTTTTTTTCAATTTTTTTTATTTTTTCGAAAAAAAAAATAAAAAAAAAAAAAAGCAGACTACTTTGTTGGCGAAAACGACGTGGGTCTCAAGATTCGAGAGTGCATCTCTCTGATGAGAGGTACTGTGTAAGCAACACAGTTATCCCAACCTGGAGAACGCCAAGCGCTTTCACGGGTTTCTTTGCGCATTTGCAAGTCTTTGTAGGCTGTAATCAAATATAACAAACGTTACAATGCCTCGGAATAAAATGAGTAAAAAAAAAAAAAAAGCAGTAAAACTTACACCAAATGTGGTGAACGTTGTACAATCTTCCAATTTGTGAGAAAAATCCGGCAAATGCTTCGTCGTTGTTACGTCTGTAATTTATTGCTCGAGCCCAATTGTTACCCCATTCTATCATTGTTCCTGGTTTCAGACTGTAGCTACGAATTTCGTATATGTTCGATGTTTCCTTCATCAATATCTGGGGCCAATAACTGAAGGCTAACAGGTACTGCAGATGCCGAGACCTCAGGTAGTTACCCTGCTCCTTTACCAGTTGCTGATAAGCCTGAGACCAAATGATTACTTCATGGTCAGTGATAGGTCACGCTCTAATTTCACCAGAGTTTCTCCACCTTCTACAGTCATGTGTTTCTCTCGAGGAAACACTGATTCTACTCTATTGCCATCATCCGGTTTATTTGGCAAATCAGGGAATCCCCCAGTCTGACTAGTGCCTACTTTGTTATTTGCCGAAACGCCAGTCAATGCTTTCCTTCAAATATCTGCAGGAGAGTTTCTCCAATTTTTGTATTACAAACAACAGATCAAAGGGATATATCGACGGCATCAGGAAGAACGTGACATCTGTGTTTAAGGATAGGACATGTCACGTTCTTCTGGCACAATTTGAGATGTCACCTTCTTCCATACTGCCGTTGATATGAAGGAAGCCATTCTTTGAACGATACTTTCCACCTGCTGTATGTGGCTTGTAAAGGAGAATGATTTTTCATATACTTGGCGCAAGACTCCATCGAGTATCTTGATATGTTTGCTGTGATCAATTCCAGGGCTGAGTAGATTTCTGAGATTGCAATGTGTCTGGACAGATTGCGATGCTTGGAGTAAAGAGAACAGCGGTATGTATAATAATTACCTGATCCTGCGACAGCACTTGTAGAGTTCGGTCAACACGTTCGTAACCGCCGGTGTATCTCCATAGATGAAGCGCTTGGTCCATGTCTCCAACTTCGACGACCCAAGATCCGATCAAGTCGCATTGTAGATCAGATTTCTTGGAATGGATAAGATTAACGCATTCTTCGCTGATAACAAGACAAAAAAAAAATGAAAACTGTATTTCACATACAAATTTTCGTATCGTCCTTCTAGTAGCATGGAAAAATGGCAACGCGTCTTTTTGTCTCTCGGAATTACATAATAACAATACGTCAAGATGGATGGAGATTATTTTTAATATTAGAATCAACAAGTAATACTAAATTTTTTTTCTCGTCTTTCAATTATTTCAAAACCGGAAACAAAGCAATCGACCTGTTCGAAATTCGGCGGTAGACATATGCCGATCGAGATATCTACGTTGCATCCGATTATCAATAGAATATAAACTTTTTTCGCGTGCTTTTGAGCTTATCTCATCTGTAAGGTGGAGACGAAAGGTCAAGCGTTGAGAGTCGGCGTATCACTCACTAGTTGACGAGATATTTGTCCATAGAATTAGGACGGATGTTGTGGGTGTTGAGGGAGTATATTATTTCCTTATCCGACAGCATACGGGAATGGGATTCTTTTGTCGGTTCGATTTTTCGAACCGAAAGTTTGCTTAGCCATCCCTCGTTCGAATCTTGACGGTCCGACGACCTTGCCACGAATCTGTGAACATGTACGTGTTACATGATTACTCAGCAATCCGAGGTCGAACCGACGAGGAGCGATGATCGAACGACGTTCGTTGACGATAAACCCGCCACATACCGCGACGAGGTGATTGTCGGCGATTTTTGTTTCCCAAATACCGCACTCAACGCTCTAAACTTTCCAAGAACAGCGGCCATTATTGCCGTATGTGTTGACTGTTTATCAAATCGAAATTAGTTCCCGCAAACGCCGGGAGTTCGGAGCCGACTGCGGCGCGAATACACATCTTTGCGGTCAACGGTATTTTACATTCGCGATATAACCTATAGATGTGCGTCGGACTATGTGACGTCACGAGTTATTTATTTTCGCGATTCTTGACGAAAGCTCGACGATAAAAAAGATAAACAGCTGCTATCTACCTAAACCGTTACTATAAGATTGTAAATATTTTCACGCAAACGCCCATTTTAAAAATCACCCGCCATTTTCGAACACCGGCTTTCATGCGATCACAAGTAACAAGTATGCGTTGTTGCCTTGGAGCGCAACAGCTTGTTGGCACTAGCTATGCAGGGACGAAGCGAAGCCATTGGGGATAAAGAAGAAGATTACAACTTGTTTGAATAATTGACGATATTCCGTTGCCCGGAATTTTCTTCGACTGAATAAGTGATTATAACCAATAAGTGCTGCATGTGCCGCTCGTGCGCAGATATTATCGTGAATGTGGACCCGGCCTTCGAACAGTGAATCGTGCAGGTAGGTATACATTATTTTTTGTTTGAGGATGAAACATGAAATATTATCCGTTTATCATTCGATGGAAAATCTTACCATTCTATCTCTTCAGACGAACACATCGAACAATAAGGCTGTACTTATGTCGAGTAAGTACGTATTTCTGTGCTTAAATTTTAAGTATGCAACTAGGCTCGTGATTAATCACCATTTTACAAGTTGAATAGATTTTTCAGATTCCAAGGATAACCGATGGTCTGGAATCTTGCTGCGCTGATAACTTATAGACTTCCTGAGTAGATAATCCCATGATTATCATCAACGTACCTTGATTCCGATTCAATCTGACTCATTGAGTTGATTGGTGGACACTTTCTGAATCATCGATGCAAACTTCGTTGCACTTGAACCTATCGTATCAGGAAAATTTCTAGTAGCTTTTGTTCTATGAACATGTAATGTTTCAATGTAATGTTAACTTGTACGTCTTGTCGAAGATGATTAAAAACTGTTGAATCTTATCTTGTTGCGACTGATTTTGTCTAGTGACAGTGCCAACATACTCATAGTGTTATATTCAATGACCAAGGTATTGTCAATTCTGTTATCTAATGATCAGCAATCCGAACTGAACACATGCAAAGAACTGATCGCCCAGCCATGTCGAATTGGATAAATTGGATCACTGGCTACAGTTGTACCACGATTTTTATCGAATTTATTCTTGTTGGCAGAATCAAGATTGTATCAGATGTTTTGCATGTAATTGTAGGATTATATCGAAGAACTAACATATCAATGGTAATCTTTGTGAATAGAGAGTATTCAAAAGTCAACAAGAGCCAATTCTGTGCAGATAAGATGTTTCTGGAAACTTGCTCACAGACATCTGACGATGAGACAGGAGTATAAATTACGAAATCGAACGAGCAGTGTCATAGGGCAGAAAACTTTATCTTCAGTATTGAATGATATTTTAAAGATTACAAAATTTATTTCAATTTTTATCTCAACAGATAAATACCTGTAGTTTCCATTAATCATCAGTCATTCCCGTTCACTTTACAAGAGTCTACCTCAAATGTTATCATTCAGAATATAAAAATGTACATCATCGCAAATGCTGATAAGTCGTAAGCCTTATTATACTATTATTTAGTGATAGAAATGATGTGGAATAGATATTGCTATGCAGGCATTTGCAAACTCGTCTTGAAAATTTGTTTGCTCCACGATGCATCAGGCAATAACGTGTCCTCGACATAGGTAATGTTGTTTGACCCGTCCACCAATAGTATCGTATGCGTTCTTGTCCCGTAAGCCACATCATGGATGTTGACAAAAATGGAACTCAAATCATCGCACCAATCTGGAGCTCTTCTTTTAAGTTCTGGGTCAGGCAGATGTCTAAACAGATATTAGTAACGTTCTATCACTAATTGAATCGATCTCATGGCAGATTTGCGAGATTAAAGAATACTCGTACTTTTCCTTGCATTTCAGGAACTCTAGAAGCCTCTCAATCGTGGTGTCTTCCGCAGACAAGGTTGCACCTCTTGCAATGCTTTCAAATTTTTTCATCCCTGTTGTTACTTTTTTAAAGGGCGCCTCCATCGCGCTATTGCCAAATCCTAAAATCTCATCCGAACATGTTCGAGGTCCTGTAGTATTCTTAGCGCTGCAGAGCAGGGTAACGTCAGCATTCCTAACAGATAATTTTGCAGTGTCTAACTCGAAACTGTAGTTGCGACAATGAAGCTATGGCTGATTTTAGACGAGAACTTTTTTGTTTCGATCGTGAGATCGATAATTTTCGGACATAACGTACCATAAATTAACGAGCACTAAATTGTACGGATTATAGGTCTGGTCGACGTGGTTTTTCTCGTGAAGTTTGCTCAAGTATTCCTTCGCGGCCAGCTTTGATGTCAAATAGTCAGTGACGAGATAACCACGACCTTTACCAGGAGCTTCGGATGGTCTATGTTCTCCCGTTAGATTCAAAAGTGCGCCAAGACGTCCTTCTGTCGATACTGCCAACCAGGTGCCCCCTTCCTTTCCCGGTTCCATGTCCACACCTGGTGACACATTCGATGGGAAGACAACGTCACGAATCATAGTTTAGGGTAAAGAAAACTTGAAATGTATTCAAAGAAGTATGTTCAACATTCTTATCTAAAAAATTCAATTATAGCTTGGTCCGGACTCTTGAAGAAATGCTAGTGTTATATAGCTACTCCTGAGAGTATGCAACTCGACTCACAACGTTCGTGATCAATAGCGTTTCGGTGGTTTGACGCAAAACATGACCAGCTGATCGAAGAGACACTTGTCACTTGGACTGTGAGGTTATGATCAAGTGTACCCTAAATTTGACGGAAAATTATGTTATGGAAGAGATTTTAGCCGTTCGTCTGCCTCCTTAAATGATTTGCATAACGTTACGAAAGTTACGGCAGTCATAGGGGACAGTTAAATGGTAATCTGGACCGTAATGTTCGGTTGTTTTTACTGTACCTCCAAGACATTCCGGATAATGTTCCCACCAATGAGCCGGTGCAGTTGGTCGTGTGAAAGATTCATCACGATTAAAGACCAAAATTATCCGATAGGCGTCCGCGCTCGCTTTGGCGTTTCGATAGATGAACATGATACACATGACGTCGCGTTGTTTCGCCAGTAGCACACTCGTGGAACGAACACTCAGAATGATGCCATTGAGGGATACAGAATCGGCGCCGTTGTTCCATGTTTCAGACGAAAATAGTTATAGATATGCTCAACTCTGAATGTGATAACTGTGTATAATGTGCTACACTGATAAGGAGCGTCAGGACCAGAGCAAATATAATTAATTGTAAATCAAGATAAGTAGACAGGCCAACAAATAATTATATAGATCCATATCTACTCTGATACATCTAAATCTGAATCTAAAAATCTAAGTATATCACGACACATATACATACCAAGGACATTTTTGGATCTACGGAATAGAAGTGTAGAATGGGAATTCTCATTGATTCCATTTTCTCGATGTAAGATATATAAGTAACTCAATTAGTGGTCAAAATGATATACCACATGAGTATTTCGACCATAATGTGTAATTGGTGAGAGAGATACATCAATTTCGGTAAAAGTGTATTTCACAATAATCACATTGTCATGTATTATTTGTCTAAATCCTACAAATATTAAATAATAAGTCTGTGCATGTTGTAGTTGGTGCTGTTTCATGTTGACGCCGTTGTCGTAGTCTCCGGAACAGCTGTATCTGAAATATCAAACGCACCTAATTCCGATTTTTATAATGAAAGGCAGGACGTCAACATTGATATAGGCCTTGGCACACTAACTAATTAGTGCCACCGATCTACGGATCCTTTCACATTTCAAATTCATTCACATTCGATACATGTTGTCAAGTATTGTTGAATAACATATTACGTTACATCCTTCCAAAGCATATTTCTTATGTGTGATATAAATTTCACGAGACAGGAATATCAATGGTGTGTGTTGATATGCTCCAATATTTGAATTATTTCATGTTGTACCAGTAACACTGGGTGGTCCACCGCGCCCAGGATGCCGTCGTCCGTGACAAGAGCCTTCGGTCTTAGACCCACCACCAGGCACGTCCGGCGCCTTCAGAGTCATTGCGAACTGTTGGAAATGAATAAATTGGTGGGAAGAGAACATTACGAATACCTAAAAAATCTTTTTACGTTAGCCATTATGAGCTTATAACACCAACATTTTTACGAAATTTCGGAAAACTGGTCACGCTCCCGAAGGGAATAAATTAACTCACCGCTGCACTCAGGAATAATGCAGAGAACAATGCGACAGTCAGGAACTTCATCTCGATCGTGGCGCGGAAACACTGGCAGAGTCCAGATTGAATCGTGATTTTTATTATATGGCTTCATTCGTCTCATCCGTTTACTGCTACAACTTCCGGTCTTCGCTTGAATGTTATCGGAAATGTTATTGCGCAATTTTGCTGAAGAGTCGAATCGACTTCATTGAAAAATATCACTGATTGTGAGTAGATAAATGTGTGAATTTAATTACTCCGCCTCTAGGCGGCTCTATTATCCCTATACCGGATGTTATTGCAGGCGTCGTAATGGTCGTGACATGCCGGAAGCTATTTGGCAGCTTTATGTAATCGATGAGTAAATTCTTCAGGACATTTTCATATTTCACACTAATTCATTCAAAATGTGAAATGTGGATAGTCACTGAATTGTGACGGCGAAACTGGAAGTTTGAATAAGCGGAGACAAATTTTGTGATTAATTCATTTATTTCCACGTCTGGATTGCCAATGAGTGAGATAATCCTAAATCGGTGGTGTACAGCTCATTATTAGTAGATTTGTTGTTCGTAGACTTCGTTGGGAACGGACGTAGCTTCGAAGGCTAAACGCTCGGCTTCTCTTTCTGCAGCAATGGCGGCGTGCTGATCAGCTATCTTCGCGAAGAGCTGGAGATGTCGTTCCTTGGCTCGCAGGACACTAGCCGACTCCTGTCATACGATTGGAAATGAAATGATGACCATCATCAGGAGGATTACGTACGAGTATTAAAGAAACTTGAACAACTATAAAGCGAGCTGCACTGACCTTTGGGGCATTTGCCGGTACTCCTTGAGCATGGGCATTTGCGATACGTTCATAAAGGGCGAAGTGCTTCTGTTTGGCGAGGCTGACGGCTTCAGAGTCGACAGGAACCGCCTGAGTGTCTTCGAAGTTGGTCAATAGAGGATGAAACCCGTTCGCATCGGCAGTGTACTCGACAGTGCGCACTTTGGACTTTGGGTCCACATAAGAGTACGATCCTAAGGTGGACATGAGAGGAGAATATTATCAAATAAAAATAATATTGAATCCTGGTTCACATTGAAGATGTCCTACTTCATAGTAACACATCCGTCATACAGGCTGATAACGATGTATACATGACTGCCTTGCGTTCATAAAAATGTGCAATACACCAAATAGAAGTGTTGCATAAAAGAAGAATGATTAGCTTTAGGTAGCCTCTTCGTGCAAAATGAAAACAATATACAATTTTATTGCGATGCTGAAATGCCATGTGAAACAACCTTCGTTATCTCTGTTAATTTTTATTGCCTCGACTGGATCGATAGAGTCTCCTTTTCACCCTGAACTTTTTTAGTTCTTACCGTGAACTGTACCGGAACCATCTCCGGCCTCTTGGTGAACGCGGTCAACGTGACCTGGGTACCTGCCTGCGGCATATTGGAAGCTGTATGGTGAGGGTGGAGGCGGTGGTGTGGACGTCGTGGTGATAACGTAGTGCGGTAGAATATGGGACACATCCGCGAGACTAACACCCGCTAGGGCGATGAGCGTCACCTGAGAAAAAAAACAAACATCACTCAGATTTACTAATGAGCAATGTGTGAATACTTGCAAACAAACTATAAGCGGCATGTTTAATTATTTGTGGCCCGGAACATCCAACAAGCTCTCATAGTTGGGTGGAGTGACTCGTGGATTACTTCATATAGCTTTAGTATTTGGTTCGGTTCCTGATCGTAAAAGTATCGTTACATAAGTAGTTTACGTTGGACAGACATATAAAAAGCGTCGTAAATTATTATAATCTGAAATTTGAATATCAAAACAGATTGTTTTTTGGAATCCTGAGTATCATATTAAAACAAACAGCAACCGTCCTGCCACTACATGCAATGACGTAAGTAACAACGGAATGTATGTGGAATCGAACTGCCGTGATGAAGTAAGAATCCTGAATTTTCTCTTCGCATTAGGCCTTTCCTTTACAGATTGCGATGCGGAATGTAAATCCAATAAATATTTCATAATCAATGTGTACCATACATGTATAAGCTGTCATTATCCGTTGTCTTGTCAACTATGTGTTGAACTTATGACTTAAAACGTGGGCCTGCATGAATATTAATGCTTACATGGAATCTCAAAACCAGCTCAATCAATTGTTAGCCAAAAATTTGAGGAAATATGCACCGAACTATCATCTATTTGAAGGTCTAGTCGATTTCCAATTCTGAATAACGTTAAAAGAAGTCATGTATTGGTGAAGATGTCAAGTAACTCTTATGTCCAAGTGAAAATAATGAAGCAACAAACAGAATCAGGAAAAAATCGTCCTCGTATCTTCGTTGAACGTTTCAGAAATCATGATTGAAAAATGGCCCATTCTCGAGCACTCAAATTAATGTAACGTGTACCCTTTGAGGTGAAATTAGCAATGAGGTGGAATTAGGTGACAACCTCAGCAAAATGACTTGTGGTGTGCAAATGGTTGCCCAATAAAATTTGAAGCAAGTTTATACCGTGTTTTGTGAGATCACATTAACAGGCTGCATGGTTGGCGATAATTATTACATTTTATTGTATGGAAAATCATGCTTACGATAACACTCTTCATATTGCAGTATAGAATCTTCGGAATGGATCGACCTTCACTTTGTGGTGATCGCAAGTACACTGTTCCGCTCGAGTCTGGCTGTGTTCTTCTAGTGAAAGCGAAATGAGAAACTCAAATGAGAAGGTGGAGGTAACGCGGTCTTTCGGCAGCATTCACACAGGATGCTAAGATCGAATAAAATTACCTCGCCGATACGGGAACTGATACGTTCGCCGATATGACACGTCTGTATATAACAGGTGGCCAGTTTGAAATTATCTGTGAAGGAGTTCAAAGTTTCTTCATTTTCAAGTAGTTTGGAACACCGTCAAACCCAGTCTACCTCGATATGCGTCATTTATTTTGTTACTAGAAGCCACTCGCGAGATGCGCAATTCATAGACGTTACGCTGGTTTACTAGCATCGCCACAGTCCTGTTGTTGGCTCTTTCTAAAAGTTCAAGGTCAAAGCAAACCATATACGCTCGCATCAATTTCATATTCAGACATTATACTGCATCATGTTTATTCGTGCTCTTCGCGAGTTCCGTTTCTATTGATGAAAACAAGCACCTGTGATATCATCCGAAAACTACTATTTATAAGTGGCGTATTCCATATCAAGTGAAACGCAAAAACATAAACATCGATGTAACGATGGATTTGAACATGGATTTCATTATTACTAGTGCATTGCACAGGATATAATACCGTGTTGACATTTAGAAATGATTCTTATATCTAGTGTTGCCGCGAGACGAGACGAGACGAGATTTCGCCGAGACGAGACTTGCCGAGGTATCGTCTCGTCTCGAGGTGGCGAGACGAGAACTTGGTCTCGTCTCGAAGTCTCGTCTCGTCTCGGAAAGTCTCGTCTACATCCCCATGCAGGCCTGAAAAACTAGAACGTTCGATGAAACAAATAGATTCAAACAGGAGATACACGAAGAAATACAATAGAGAACGAAAATAAATACTTATACCCCGAGTTTCTGACGTATCTTTTGATCGTTTCGTCCGAAACTCGCGGCACTGGCAATAGTTACCGCGATCGCCGCGAGTATCTCCACCTCAACTCTATCTCGTGTCTCTGCAAGTTGCCGACAATAACTCTTTTAACCTTCATTACATCAAATTAATAGAAATATATTGCCATGAATGAAATTCGAATAAAACGATATGTTATCATCCTTGCCCAAATGCCTCTTTCATAACGTGTACCTAACTTGTCCTTAAAACAGTATTCTCCAAATATCTCGAAGAAACTCGGAAAATCCCAGAAAATATCTGAAGTCTCGAAAATCTCGACGAGAGTCTCGTCTCGTCTCGAGACCACACGAGACGAGACTTTTCTCGTCTTGCCGAGACGAGACGAGAAAAGTCTCGTCTCGGCGGCATCACTACTTATATCATCAGCGTGAATCTTACCGAGATAAATAACTTGAGAATCGTATACCTACCAATATTCATAATGAATTGCTGATCTTTGCTTCCATTGAATCGGTGTCTTAATTATATTATTCGGCAAAATTTCAACAGAAAAATTTTTGTATATCTTTCAGGTTTGAAGCGTCGTAGACGCAAAAATCGACAAATCGTTACGATCGAATTATTTGATAAGATCAAGTCAGTTTTGCGAAATTCAAAAGATTTTGGATATCAGTTCGTTTGTTTACTGAGTTATTTCCAGTTACCCCAGTTATCCAGTCCAGTTATCCAGTCCTACCCCCTGTTGTACCTACCTTGAACCCTAATACACTTCATTTTAAAGCCCCGTAAAAAGCGAATGGCTATTCACTTAGGAATTCGTTCTATGTACGACGGTTTCGGAAGTCTTTGGGAGTCGAAAGTCACCTGTACACCAAAAACCAGAGTGAATAGCCCCTCGGAAAGAACATGAAGACTGTTGTTTTACGATACCACAATAAAATCAATATGTGCTTAATATAAGACATGGTCTGAGTAACTTTTAAACTAATTATTGAATCAATGAAAACTGAAGATGGGCGCGAGGTACAACAAGTTCCCCCGCTTTGATTGCCTAATAGGTCAATCAGATTGAAAGGGGTCAGGGAAATCGGCAGTTCGATTTGATATGGAATCCCCCAAATACTATTTGCTTCGTATCCGTTGTTATTGTTGTGGGCATATCGATATTTTAGAAAGTCGCACACCGACTCTAATCCGCAACTGATCAATTGGGGACCATTTATTATTTGAATCATATCTTCTGTTCTGTTCTTTTACGACCCTATAATACATTTTTTTAATTTCACGTTTACATGTTACATTGTTCAGACATATAAGAGAACCATGACTTATTCAACCTACACAGAACATTCAGATACTTACATATAGGCACACCTTCACAATTCTACACAATAGGTATCATAATATACTCTGACAACAACTCATTTTAATACAGGTATTCATATGTACAGGACGGCCCGAAATAAAAATGGCTAATTGTGAAATGTGAATGAGGGCTGAATGTTGAATGAAAGTCTTGTTCTTCTACTTCCTTCTTGACTATGTTTTCGACTTTATTTTGACTTTATAGGAAGTGCCGTTAAATTGGCCGTTTCTTGATGACCAGTTCAACCTGCCGATTCGATAGGTAACAATTGTAAATTGCTAATAACATTTTGGATCGACCTCCACGAAATAACCGTGATTCGTCGCTAAGAGTAAGAGGAACGTATCGGCAAGATTCATCTGTCGCGTGAGGAAACCGTCGATGTGTAACAACTAATCAATGTCTAACTTTTTGAAACTTCCATCAACGCCAAAACGGTCAGCGGTACTTTTAGCCTTGGTAGGGCGGAGCGCTTCGTTCGCCTTGCGTGTGTTTTCTTCCTTAAACCAGGCGCGATGTTCCTCGAGGTTTCGTACCTCTGCCGCCCACAAATCTTCCATCCGACCAGCTTTGCCACCTTCGTACAAATCGCTTGGTAGAATATCGAGGGGAATCTTCTTGGCTAAGGTATCCAATCCGCTGTGCAGAAAGACCTGCAACAAAATGTAAATTAAGGGGATAGGAAATGACAGAGGACCGTGAAATTTTTACACGAGATTGTTCTTATCAAAAGAAGATTTTGTGAATTTTTTCAAAATTTTTGTCCGTGGATTTTGGCTGAAAACAATTAATGAAAATTTTGAGTTTAACATGGGCTCTTATGGGAGCGCGCCTTTGAAGCTAAAAAAAAGTGTGTTTGGAATGACACAGCCGTGACAGGTTAAAGAATATGGAAGATCAATATATTCACGCTTATAATATCCAAAAAAAAGTAGTACCTCACCGTTCATTTCATTAATAAACGAGCGATAGAAAGTTGCGAAGCACAGATCGTGCGAGTGAGGTTATGAGGTTGGCAACAGTGCTGGTTCAGAGCCTCGGAGCATTAGCGCGCCATCTTGAAACGCGGTAACCGGAGAAATATCTAAAGACTCGTTGAAATCTTGTTTTTATTGTTTCTGCCATACGAAACACTTACTATCGTATGATAGTAACAACAGATAACAAAGATTTTTTCGTTATAAACCGGCATTTCCACTTATACATTTTTGAGGTTAGAGTCGTTAACTCGATTTGTTGGTTATGTCTATACGTATATATTTCGCGACCGCGGAGCGTAGCAGTAGTACCAACTTCGTATAGTCAAAGGAACGGTCGGTAAGGAAGATATTTTCCCTGTCCCCTGGTCCCGCAAACGAGGGGCTGCGGTTCACTTCGTTTGGAATGATAAAAATGGATGGACTGTAATCACCTCGTCATATTGATATGTAGTGAAATGGAGCTGTACATACCATATCCATAAGTTCTTTCTTCATAAAAGGCTTGACCATGTTCAGAATGAAATCCACGGCAGGTGCCGTGCTCGTACAGTGCACAGCCTTGAGTCGAAGTGGAATAGCTTCCTGGAGGTAATACAGGTGCTTTTTGAGCATCATGGGATTGAATCGAGCGATATGACCAAACCCGAAACCATTCGTGTCGAGGACGATAACGTACCCTGGAACAGTGCCTGACGAGTACAGACATAATTCCATGACCATCATAGAGAGCTTTAGTGCCTCAAGAGGAACGTAACGTGAAGAGTCGAAATCGAGAAGTCTGGCAAGAAATATTTTGTAGCCCTCTGGGGTAGTTGAAGGCAGCGGTAAAATGCCCCTGTAAAACAATATACGAATACTCATTGATCGTGAGTCATATATAGATGTCATCAACTGACGTTCGAATTCAAGTCCACATACCTGTGGCCCCTCAACTCCAATTCCACAGATATCAAGACCAGATTTCAGTATGAAGCATACGGTGCAGGGAAAGAATAAAACTCACACGACTTTCATGATTTCTCTGAGTTCCTTCGAACTCAACGGATCACGATTGGCGAAGAATTCAGGAACGTGAGTCCGGAAAGTGAAGAATGCATCGATCGTTGCTTTTGTGGGTTCTGTTCGATAGTAATTGCTGTGTAGAAACAGTACTAGTTCAGAGTCTGACATTGCTGGCAGATGAGGCTGCTTCTGAAGCCATTCTCTGAGCGCATCCAAGTCCGACTGATTCAACTCCGGAGTCTTTTTCATCTCCTCTTGGGCGGACGACATCCGTATCAGTGCCATAATGTACTGCAATTACCCACAATGATAATGGCTAAAAAATTATCCATGTAGGGGAGAGTCGGGTAAAACAGGAACCTGTCGATTTTGGCTCGTGGCGATATGCAATATATTCAGCGACTTTACAGGATTGTTCTAGACAAAAAACTGTAAATTTGAAGTGAAAATGCTCGATGTAAGAAGTTGAGGTGATTTCGGTGCCTGAAATATCAAGTGAATGCAGAATATTTTTGAATTTATATTTTTTCCGAATAGTATTGTCAATAAAGTACGTAATCACGTTGAGCCAACACCGTCATGTTGTCACAGTGTGATAAGGGTATTTTTGTTTATAAAATTGCTATTCGGGTAAAACGTGGAGCTCTAGTATTTTAGACGACTGATTTTTTCCCATTTGAAACTGATATTGGATCGAACTAAGGGCATGCAGTGCTATTTGTGAATCCACGCGGCATGTTTTGGTGCCGCTGACGATCACAATAATAATGTTCTTTAACCTTGATTCGATATTTATTTCAATCAAACATATTTCCAAACCATAGATTTTCCTTCCAATTCCCTCAAATCGTGGTCAGAGTGAATTATGCACTATTTTCGTTGATGTGCTGAATGGCCCTTATCAAGGGTATAGCTGTTAATATTGCTCCATGTCTTGATGTCCAGTCATAAAAGCCCTATCTAAGAATGTCTCGCGGGCAAAAGGCTCAACTCCTGTGCATGAGCATAGGACTTACTATTGGGACACTTGGCATCGACTTATTTTATCCAAGTGCAAAAACATGGTAGAGCAGTCAGACCCAAAGCATTGTCAAGCATTTTGGGAAGAGAAAAAGAACAAACTTGAACATTTTTCCCGTCCGAATGCTTTAGCATTTTTATTCACTGAGATACAGAACATAAAAGCCAGGTGTCTTGATGATAGGTTGACGTTCTTAATAGCGCACGTCAAAATATCACTGGTGCAATTTAACAGAATACTTTCACCAGTTTGTGTTGAGAATAAAAAGGAAAAAAACACTAAATAGATTCTAAAACACGTAACCATACGGGTCTTTTCTGTTCAGGATGCTCCAAGGAAATTTAGACACTGATACCTATAATGTGAATCATCAAGCACTGCAGGCACAACCGCGAATAACTGAAATCGAAAATAAGCCAGGCAATCGTCATGTGAGAAGGGAATATTTAGATAGAATAGAGCAAAAAATTGGACGTTAGACAAGCTGACGTATAATTGAGCTGGTTACTGAATCTCTGAATGATATCGAAATGAAACAAGGATTGAGCACTTTCGATCTAGGCAACTGTTCAGTTGCACAGCAAATTGACATCAGAGATTATTTTACGAAATTTGATATCGAACAAGTTTATAAATTCGCAATAGAGATTCAAGTCTTACCTTTATTGCATATCCAGAAAATATTATACTCCTCCCGGCCAATATAAGCGTTCACTCATATCAGACTGAAATTGGGATAGATAAAAACTTGAGTTGATAGATATTTTCGGTCCCAGAAGATTACCAGCTGATCTGGTGATAGCGAGGGTAACACGTCTTTGCTAGACAACAGGTGAGCGTGCTCTGATCAACGTCTGAACTGTTGACAAGTAACCTTGGTCGTCCTGGCTAGCCTCTTATTTGGAATGATGGAATTATGACCCCCCCACTCGCTGAACTCGCTCGCAGACGACCCTGGACGGTGTTCAGTCTCTTGTCTCTCTCGGAATCGGGTTTATTCGGTAACATGTATGGTTTTCACAGTTTAAAGGACGATGAATGCTTCACTCAAGTCTCCACTTTCCCGGGTCCTCACGTGTCCCTCTTGAGTATCCCTGCACCATGTATCAGCCATTTATTGATCAATCATGAATCGGACTTCGTGCATGTCAAATGAAAGAGACACCTTATCGAGGGAGTAACCACTTCAAAATGTGGTGTCCCAACCATTTCACATTTCACAACCATGTCATAGGAATTTGGTGAGTATTTCATGGGTATTTCATGGCATTCCATAAGTATTTCATGAGATGACTGTCCCAACTATTTCACGAGTGGGTACCCCCTCACACCTTACGGTATATTACACGCGACATGCACAGGCCTGACCATAGGTGCTAGTGCATTGCCTATATATACAGGTAGCTTAGAACTACAGGCTTCAGGTGCCATTCCTACTGTAAACATTCATCTGGTGTATAATTTATTATACATAATTGAGTGAGTGAACGTGGTAAAGTATAAACATGACATGGTTAATCCTGAAATGCATACAAGTCAACAAAGTTCAAATGAAAAGCGTTGATTTGTATCATGTCCGATGATTGACGCTTCATGATTCAGTATGTGATTTCTTATACATTTCGTTTCTCACATTAGATACTTTATTACATAATCTTCTTCAACGTATGAATGATGGATATTTGAATAATAAACTGAAATCCATTCAGTGTTGTGTCAAATCTGTTTGACTGAAGTTTATCCCTAATTAAAAAGTTGGTTGTCACGATTATTTATCGCATCTATCGCTGCATCTCGCATCTATCGCCGGTAATGTCCGAAACGCGACTCAAGTTAGGTCAGGTAGGTCAGATCAATGGTTTCTTGAACATTCACAAAGAATCAGAAAAGGGTATGGAGATTACGTTTACTGGATGTTGGAATTCTAGAAAAAACGCAGCTCATATTCCTGATAAACGCCACCGTCCATTCGCGTTCGACTTTGCTCCTATCAGTCACCACACGGACCAGCACAGGCAGGGATCACAGAAAAAATCAATGACTATATGAATATCAGATATCGGAATCAGCGGTTTTCCGATGGTAAAGGTGAAGAAAAATAGTAGCTCTCATTCCGAAACGTTGCCAGCACATTATTTTTGCTCGGCTATTCTTGACATACGATTGAGAATCATGATGTGAAGATTATCGGTCAGAATTTTGAAACTGACTTGAAATTAATGAATAGTTGAAAAGAAAATATAGAACAATCTGCCTAGGTTTCTGTTGGCGAAAGTAATGAGGAATGGTTGTTCTGCAGCAACAGAATTCTCGTGAACTTTTTAGAACTTATAAAAGGTTCAAGTTTGAAGTGCAAAGGAAAAGAAGTACTTAAAAGTAAGGATCGGAAAAATTAATAATTCAAAATCTACAAAGCTGGTACCAAAATTCATTAGTGCAGATGCGACGGGAGTGGTTCAATTCCGTCCGTTCCAGTTGCCAAGCAAGAGAATGCCGTGATGATGATACCGAATCAAGGTGGATAGCTAAAATGATGCGTAATTCTGATGACTTCAGTTCGTTCGGTTTCATTTAGGCTAATTAAGCAGCAAACAAGTAGCATTTCAGAATCAGTAATTTCGGAATGTAACTTTTTGTCTGCCTAATCCTGAATGAAACTTACACACAATATTTTTCCTTGTATTCCAAGACAGAAGTTTCTACCGGGTTGATTGAACAGAAAAATTAAACATTCCAAAATGAATGATTTTGAAATGTAACTTTTTTTCTGCTGATTCAACCTAAATGAAACCGGACGAACTAAAGTCATCAGAATTATGCACCATTTTCGCTGGTCACCTAAATTCACTATAACTGGAAAGCACGGATATTGGATCGCTCTCGGCGCATGGGCAATACTGGATTGTGGTACCAGCTTCGCAGCTTTGGAATTTTTTTATTCAATGGTACAGATAATAATTACTGATAAATTGTTGTGGGTGCTGTTTGCGCAAAAAACGCGCAAACGATAGGCATGATAATCTATCCAAAATTCTGTTAATTAATCGCATAGTATCGTATTCAGTAACCGGATGCTGAAATTCCGATCCACGATCTTATTTGAATTTTTTTTCGATAACAAGTGAACGCTGTAATTAATTTGAATCAATCGTTCTTAAAATATAACGTAACATATTCTGAGGTAACTCGACAAAAATATTTTTATGGTGATCCGTTCGGTGAGCAGATTCGTATTCAATCAAATACATTTCAATTGAACGTACACAGCTTATGATACACCGATTAAATTAGAATTGGTTGGTAAAGATTTAAAAATATAGGCCAGCAATAGATATTTATGTGGCATGCGCAGAAAGTAACTGTTTATTCGGCAAGGTTATGAGTTCCGCACGAACTGCGTATAGAGAGGGGGTAACCTGCGGTATAAAGACTTTATTCCGCAACTTTGACATGCGCACTTCGAACTGCGCATCAAAGTTGTGGAATAGAGACTTTATACCGCAACTTTGAACTTAGCGGTATAAAGTGCTACTTGCCGGAACCAAAACAGGCGTCAAAAAGTGACTTTTTAATGTCTGTGCCGTAAAGACTAATGTAAGAAAAAAAGCGCTGTAATAACGATCTGAAAGTTGGTTTCAGAAGCGCGCGAAGCGCGCTATTGTTAACTAGTATCTTATAAAACTAATGGATGCTCGTTGAGACTGCTGATTATAAAAGTATATCCGAAGGATTCAAGCCGGAACTAATCGATATCCACTTTCTTAATTCCGGCCCGTTGCTCTGTTTTCAGATAAAAAAGGAAGTTATTCCAGTCACCCAAAAATTCGAAAGTTGAGTTTTCACTGGGTTTCACGTTTTGAGGTCCAGAGAATCACCTCCGACTATATCTCGAGTTTACGTCTGGGTGTGTGTATGTTTATGTGACCGAAAACGAGTCAGATTTGGACTTGAAATTTCATATCACATGGTTTCTTGGGTCGCTCATGCCGAATCTACAGTCAATTTTGCGAGATTTGAGTTTGGCGTATTCAATGTGCTATAGAAAAAAAAAGTTGAAACATTTGGATTTTGGTGAAAATTGGTACGTTGAGGTTTTTTGGAACCGTTGATCAAGAATCTCAGGTCAGATTCGCAAACTTCAGAGTATCTGGTGTAGGGCCAGACTAGGGGATATGGTATGGAGGGGTTGGTACCACTAGGGTACTGCAGGGAATGGCGGAGTGAGAGAGTTGGCAGTAGTGTGTGGCGCGCGGGAGAGTAGTTGCAACTTGCAAGATGGCGTACGAGGAATATAGTTTTATGACTCTATTTGAAGTTTGAACGTCAGTGAAACGATAGAACCAAAAATGCTCGAAAGGTGATGAAATGAATTGAAAGTATTGCTTCCATGATAGCACATTTGGACACCAAATGTGCGCGGGTCAAGGGTCAAGAAAGGTAGAAGAATGGTTTATTATCGGGTTTCATCGAGGTGGACTAGTGGACTCTTTATTTCAGATTTGCAGTTGTTATAGGTCTAGAACTAACCGTATATCGTAAGATTAAACGTATAGAATAATATTGAGACTACATGAGTTTGATCAGCATGCGTAACAACTAATCAATGTCTAGTTTTTTGAAACTTCCTTCAACGCCGAAAAGGTCCGTGGCACTTTTGGCCTTGATGGGGCGGAGCGCTTCGTTCGCCTTACGTGTGTCCTCTTCCTGAAACCAGGCCCGGTGTTCCTCCAGGTTTCGCACCTCCGCCGCCCACAAATCTTCCATCCGACCAGCTTTGCCACCTTCGTACACATCGCTTGGCAGAAGATCGATAGGAATCTTCTTCGCTAAGGTATCCAATCCGCTGTGCAGGCAGATCTGCAACGAAAATGTCACTAAATTGTACAAAAATACTTGTAGAAGTATGCACACCTATCCTCAGCTGATGCACATGATAGATCACATTTGTATATGAGGCTTGGTTAACCTCGATACTTATACATCGTTATCGATGTAGTGAGATTCATTCGGCATGATAACATTTGGTGAACTGATGATGAACGCCCCGTCGTACTGATTGTAATATGAACCTGTACGCACCATATCCAGAAGTTCTTTCTTCATAAAAGGCTTGGCCATGTTCAGAATAACATCCAAGACAGGTGCCGTGTTCGTAATGTGCACAGCCTTCAGTCGAAGTGGAATAGCTTCTTGGACGTAATACAGGTGCTTTTTGAGCATCATGGGACTCAATCGAGCGATATGACCGAATCCGGAACCCTTCATGTCGAGGACGAAAACATGCCCTGGAGCGTTGCCTGACGAGTACAGACATAATTCCATGACCATGATGGAGAGCTTCAGTGCCTCAAGAGGCACGTAACGTGAAGAGTCGAAATCGAGAAGATTGCCGAAAAATATTGTGTAGCCCTCTGGGGTTTTTGAAGGCAGCGGTAAAATGCCCCTGTGAAACAAAGAATGATAACTGACGTTCAAATTCAAGTCCACATACTTGTGGTGCCTCAATTTCAATACGACTGACATACGGTGAAAAAGCATGAAACTTACGTGACTTTCATCATTTTTCGGAGTTCCGTCGAACTCAACGGATCACGATTGGCGAAGAATTCAGGAACGTGAGTCCGGAAAGTGAAGAATGCATCGATCGTTGCTTTTGTGGGTTCTGTTCGATAGTAATTGCTGTGTAGAAACAGTACTAGTTCAGAGTCTGACATTGCTGGCAGATGAGGCTGCTTCTGAAGCCATTCTCTGAGTGCATCCAGATCCGATTGCTTCAGCTCCGGCGACTTTTTCATCTCCTCTTCGGCGGACGACGTTCGTAATAGTGCCATAATCAATTGCAGTCACCCACAACGATGATGACTAGAAAAAAATTATCGATCCACTATTCATTTGGCAATCACAAAGAATATTTTCTTCAACAAGCTGCCAGAAAACTTTTCATTAACGATGCATTTTCAAGAGTTACAGATAACATGTATTAATATGAGCTTTGTGGGACGAGATATTCAAATGATCAGGCTTTTTCCAACTGTGTACAACACACGATGTCAAGTGTCTACAAAAATGATTGATTCATTGACATTGAATCCAAAAAAAATTCGGCGAATTGGCAATGAAAAGTATAGGCATCACCGATGTTTTGGTGCCCAATTATTTCACTTTAGTTAAATAGTATGCCGAAATATCAACTGTATTTCATAATAGAGTATCCTGGTCAAGAAAAAACCAGTTTTTGCTCGACACCTCGATAATTAATACGCTGTTCACAAATAGATGTGAAACCAGGTAGGTATGATTGTGGCGATTAACGGTGTGTTACGTACGTTACATCAGAAAGCGTACCTAACAATAAGACCGGTGGCGCCGTATTTTACTGCACAGAAATGAATGCTGCTAATATTATGTACTAGAGGTGATTTGAATTTTATTGAAATCTGTGATCACTTTAGAAATGCATCACCGCGATAAACTCATGGCGATAAAAACTTTATAAAGAAACGACTTGCATCATTGCACCAATACACTGACGTGTATTGAAGTCCAGTCTGGGATATGACCCAATGTCTACATGACTACGTCTAGACTTCGATAAGCGAGGAAAGAGCATCGCTCGATTATTATATCATAGGTTAAAAAATGGCTGACAAATTTTGGTTTGAGTAGTACAGTTCTCCAGCTGTACATTGTAACAGGTTTTCATCCACTATATCAGAGTATTGAGTAGCTTTTGTTTTTCATTTTTGTGTTCGTGGTCGCTTTGCGCCTTTCTTATTTAATGGGATGTCTATCCTGCTGCAGAAGTTACCCTCATCCGTGTAAATTATTTTATTCTTGATAGGTAAAAGTACTGCAGAATCACAGTATCGTTATATAACTGGAGGTATAGCTTATATGTGTAGCCAGTTTACAGACTGATTCCATAATTCTGGAAATAGCCGGTTTTTCCACGTGGCTGTCGATACCATCAGAAGCGAGGGGAAAACGATTTAATTTGGGCTTGACACATCAATTTTTTACTTTG
The DNA here is from genome assembly GCA_018420115.1 of Euura saliciscinereae. Taxonomy (NCBI): domain Eukaryota; kingdom Metazoa; phylum Arthropoda; class Insecta; order Hymenoptera; family Tenthredinidae; genus Euura; species Euura saliciscinereae. The sequence continues at coordinate 26,230 of JAFFZH010015713.1, read as the reverse complement.
AATTATTTCGCATCAATATTTTCAATCTTTAATGCACTATAATTCGCATTATATCATTGTAATTCAAATTAGTTCACTATAATTCGAATTGATTGATTCAATTCATGTTGATTCGCATTAAATTTCGACCAATTTGTATCAATTCACGGACCATTGACACGTCAATTCAACGAATTAGTTTCCCCCGATCAAAAGCTTGCGATAACAAAATACACTAACCGCATTTTTCACAGTGTGATAAAACGAATAACAATATGGATATTTTCTGTTCAGGATACTTCATGGACCGAGGATCTAGGTGTAACTGTTGACGCAGCAAATTGATTTCCGAAGTATTATATGATATGTAACGTCGAACCATTTCGTTACCTTACGACACACATGCAGGTTTTATCTCTATTATATTGTACTGCCAGAATTCACACTCCCCTGGTCAATGCGTTCACTTATATCAGTATACGGATGATAGAGATTTCCGGTATACCACAATAGCTGGGCGACGCGTCCTCGCGAGACAACAGGTAAGTGTGCTCTGATCAACGGTTCAACTGGTGGCAAGTGACGTCTTGGCCGTCCCGGCTGGCCTTTTCCGTCTCCTGCAGCCCAGTTGCGCGATTAAGGCGGTTTTGAATACATGCCCTTATAGAATTCGGAATATCAGCTCCCCCGGGGTGATTGTTACACTTCCAAAATGCGCTCAAGCTCCCACGGGGTGATTATTACACTTTCAAAATGCGCCTAAGCTCCCACGGGGTGATTGTTACACTTTCAAAATGCGCCCAAGCTCTCTTGGGGTGATTGTTACACTTTCAAAAGGCGCCTAAGCTCTCTTGGGGTGATTGTTACACTTTCAAAATGCGCCTAAGCTCTCTTGGGGTGATTGTTACACTTTCAAAATGCGCTCAAGCTCCCCCGGGCTGATTATTACACTTCCAAAATGCGCCTAAGCTCCCCCGGGGTGATTGTGACCATGACCCCGGCCTTTTTTCGTTGTTGTGGCAATGTAGTAACTGTGATGTTTGGAAGTGCTACCATCGGAAAACGCTCGTGTCCGAAAAATTTGGTGCCCAATTGGAACGTGTCCAATAATTAAGTGTCCAGTAAAAAAAATTATTGGACAGGTATCCGATGTTGCTCACGGGCCATTCCCAGAATTAGCACGTGCCGTACGTACGGCTGCCGGCTCCAGGCGCACCGAGTGGCCCGCATAGCGAGAAACTCACTTTATGCTGCGTGAATCCAGAGTCTATAGGCTTTGCACCAAACCCAAATTTCCCGTGCTAGTTTTTAGGCACGATCGTTAAAAACGGAGTGCCTTATATACATTCGCCATCGCTAAAAACGTCAGATCGAGTAAAAATTCTAAAATCATGTGGGGAGCACGTTTTGGCACCTGGGTAGTCGTTTTCGAGCATTTTCAAGAGTGGTGTATGTGACCCCCCCATTTCTTGTAAACACGGTTTCAGCCAAACCGCTGAACCGATTTCGATGAAATTTGTACTGGATACTGTTTTCAGCCTGCAGATGTGCAATTTTGTTTGTGTACTTGATCCGACTTCCGGTTCAGAAATTGCGATTGCTAACTTTGTCAATATTGAAGATACAATAGCGAGCTTTGGAATACAGTCTTCTGATCACGAATCAAAATTTTGGGAATTTTTGAGGATTTTTCCGGCTCCTGCGTCTCTGTGTCAAATCATTGAAGTTGCTTGTAAACACGAGCTTAGCCAAACCGCTGGACCGATTTGGATGAAATTTGCACTGGATACTCTATTCAGCCTGCAGATGTGCAATTTCGTTTGTGTACTCGATCCGACTTCCGGTTGAGAAATGGCGATTGCTAACTTTGTCAATTTTGAAGATACAATAGCGAGCTTTGGAATCCAGCCTTCTAATCACGAATCAAAATTTTGAAATTTTTGGGCGATTTGAACACTGTTTCAAAACAAACCAGCACTGTGCGATCGTGCCTTACGCAAAAGAGCGATGAGCTTTTTGGCTAAAACCGGCGAGTTGTAAGTGTGGGAATTGAGTCCCTCCCATTTTATTAATAGTCTCTCAAGGATTCGGATTCGTGTATCCTTTTTCTATCCTCCAGTTTTGAAGGCCTATCTGGTACTGACCACCTCCAACAATTCGTTCTTCATGAAAGGTTTTATCGTGCCAATGACCAGCTCGACGAAGGGTGGCGCATTCATTACGAAGTGTACGCGAGTTAGAAAAGGAACTTCCTCACGATCTTAGGACTCAAGCAAGGTAGTACGATTTATGTCGCAATGTTCCCGTTACAACTCGTTACAGTATTGTAGAGCCATAAAATATGTTCACCAATTTATGACCCAATTGGGTTTTTCGTTGGTATTTTCAATAATTTCACGAATTTATTTAGAGCTCAATGGATCTCGTGTGAAGAATTCAGAAACGTGAGTCCTGAATGTGAAAAATTACACAAAGCTGTCTTTTGTAGACTCCGTTCGGTAACAGTTTCTGTGCAAAAACAGCATCAGCTCAGCGTCTGATCACATTCTCGGTAGATGAGGCTGGTTCTTCACTTCTTCAGCCAATATCTCAGCAATTCCAAGTCAGATTTCATGAATTTCGTTTTTGTTTGAATATCTTCTTCAATGGTGATCATTGTGACCAACCCCATTTTATCCTACAATCAGTCTTAGGGATTATTACTTGGGCACGGATCAATCACTTTTTGAGTTCTGATCACAGAACGAGCGAGGTTCGAAGCTCATAGATCACACTGCTGCATAGCCGTTAATAAAGTTTCCACATTGTGTGAAAGTTGACTTATTATTTCAGGGTCCTCAACATCATCAGAAGTCCAGGCAGTCACTGAGAACTTCATATTTTTATGTATTCGGATGTAAATTTCGCGCACCAAAACGCGCGAGATTGCTTTCTTATGATATCGTTGTTACGAGACATTTATTTAGGTTCAACTTTTTGGTCGCACACTGTCAATGAAAGATCTTCACCATGGTCATCCAATAGAGAACCCGGAGTGATACTGCCTCACTTTAACCGAAATGCTAGGAATTAGTCTATCTTGAAACGCACGCTCCAGCAATCACATGCGGATTCAACCGTGGACTTACATTGTAATGGACTGCCAAGCTTGTTTACCTCAGACAACACCAGTTCTGATATCGTTAGTCACGAACATCTTTGATCTATGCCACGTGCAAACAATTAAGTTTGAAATCCTGTATAGAGAACAAGTTTGCTGCAGCCTTGAGAGTGATAATTATCTTTGAGTTGCATAGGTCAATTCAAGCGATAATTTGAATTCCAGAGAAACATGATTGAAATACGATCAGAATCCAATATCATCATTACTTCCATTTTTTATGACGGAATATATCACGATCGAAGGAAGAAGGGGACGGTTAGTGGATCCCACAACACGGCTGTTTTTAGATTCTTACACCAAACCAATGAATTTGTGCTGTGGCAGACCCCTCTCCTTAATTTGATCTTGGTAACGATAAAGTAGTTCATGAGACTGAGGTAAACGATATCAGAATGAGCCAGACCAGGCCAGAAGCTTTTTGAAGCTTTCTTCGACTCCAAGAAGGTCTGCAACATCCTGATCTATTCTAACACATTTGCCTTATCTTCACTGAAGTTTACTTTTCTGCCTGCAAATGTACTTTTCTCCCCTTTAGTAAAAAATTGATTACTTTCTACCCGCGTTGCAGGGATGGAATATGGTCATTTTATCGTAGTCGGGTAAAATAGTATATTGTGACTCAGGGAGCGAAAACGATTGCTCGCGTGGTGCACACTATATTTAAAAAAAAAGAAAGACTTTCCGACCGGTAAAACTGCTCTGTGCTAATCGAAAGCAGGTAGCAAAATCGGCCTTTCCGTTCATGTATGGAGAGAATATTTTGTTCCCAAGATGCTATTCTATGCTAAGCATATTGTGTCAATTTTCACATTTCTTTCAGTTGGAACACAACATCAATAGCAAAATTTGGGTGCATTATGCGGAATGCAACATTTGTACTGTATGGCTTTCCTTTCCCACTTCGGTGAGATTCACTATACAGTATCCAGATTCGAGTAATATCATGTATCAACATTTTTTATACAGTTGGGTATAAATTACCACCGAGTATTGAACTTTTAGGTATGCTGTATGAAGATATTTCCTATCACTAGAATTCTTTCTACTTTGCTAGTATGATGAATTTCCTCTCGCTGTTATGCCAATGAGACAATTTTTACCATACTGTGTACAGGAAGAATTGCTTCGCGATATTTCGCATACAGTATTCCAGAAACTACCATATTGCCACAATGTTCTACGATTACAATACTTTATGTATTAGTGCAAACAAATGAGGATCTCTTTACGTGATGAGTACGTTCATAAACCATGTTACTTACGAGAGCGTGAATACGGAATGAATAAAATTACAGTGGTGGTCTGACTCGTTGACTGCTGAGACAGCGACTGGATATTCGTGTATTGATGATCGTAATTTTGACGTTAAATCTCTGAAGAGATAACTTTTGTCGACAACCATTCGATTGAGAGACTCACAAAACACTGCGATTGCGATCGCATTTGACGGCCTGAAGTCCAAAGAATGCGGTCGCTTGTGAATTTCAAACTGGTTGACCACTTGTCTGCAATAAATTGCAACGTAACGTTGCATTATATCTAATCAAGATAATGACACATTTGTTTTTCATTACATATGCAGTCACGCATCATGGGACTCAGCTCAAAGATCATTCACCATGGAGACATGACATTACTGCACTCTGTTCGGAGCACTTCTGAAAACTCAGGATTTTTTACGCTGATGTAGAATTCTGGCGGTTCCTGAGAATTTTGGCATTTCAAATTTGAGGCTCATTGTTGCATTGAGGACTCCTAGTGTGCACAAATGCTCTAAGCGTTGTAGTCTGCCTGCTCGTTCTTTCGTTGAGTCGTCGACCGCTTTCTTCATGTCGCGTCTCAGATTTCCTTCTGGGTATGTGTTGATTGCTGGTCAGATTTCGTGGTCCTGCTCCAGATCCTTTCAAAAATTTTGTCAACTCTTTGTTCCACCTGGCGTAGAACCTGGACTTTCGTCCCTAATGTATAAACTTGTGGATCCACCTCCTTATTTGTTTCTTTCATTTGCGCTCTGATGAATTGCTTCATTTCCACCAACCATTTTTGACAGATGCTGTTTCGCTTGTCTTTGTCAGCAGTGAGACCCTCTTGAATGATGCACGTATCACGTGACCTCTGACTTTTAACTGATATCCCAGACCCGAAAAATGGGGTATTACGCCGCTCTTTCCGAAATTGTAGTCCTCTAGATTGTGAAGCAACTAGTTTTTTACAGCTTTGAGAATATGAATCAACTTTGAATTGCATACTCAAGGTCGATTCAGACGATACTTTCAATTCCAGAGAGAGATGATTGAAATATGATCGGTTAATAGTCCAACATCATTATTGCTTCGATTTTCCATGACGTATTATCGCATGCAACGGAAAGAAGGGACGGTTAGTTGATCCCGCAACACGGCTGATTTCAGATTCCAACACCAAACCAATGGAAGTCTGCTCTGCAGGCAATTTCCTTCTTATGTAGGGATATTATAGACCATTGAGCCCGATACATAGTCCACGAGACAGAGGTTAACCATATTAGAATAAGCCATTTGGTTCAAACTTTGTTCGACGTCTAGTCTTCCGCCTTCTCGCAGACGTCGGCTGGTCTTCACAACATTTCAATCAATTAGGTAGATGATAAATTATGATAAGCTCGAGACTTTATTTACACGCATATTTTATTTGACAAAAAATACTAATCACTGATATAAACAGTTACACGTCGTCAGAGTTACGCAACTTTTATCTTCTATTAACATCCTACATAATACTAATGACTAACATCCTACATAACATACATGTAGTCGTAAAAGAGTCCTTGGTAGGTCTCAGCACGGCGGTGGCCTAAATATTACGCAACTGGATTATTATAATTGTAGATCACGGACTAATCAATGTCCAATTTTTTGAAGCTCCCTTCGACTCCGAGGTCTGTACCATTCTTGGCCTTGGCAGGTCGAACAGCTTCGTTAGCCTTGCGCGTTTCTTCTTCTTGGAACCACGCACGGTGTTCTTCGAGCTTGCGCACTTCCGCCGCCCACAATTCGTCGAGCGGTCCAGCTTTGCCACCTTGTTCGTTCGTTAAAATTTCGAGGGGGATTTTCTTCCGTAAACTTTCTGCGTTGCTGTGGAGGTGAAGCTGTAACAGGCGAAACAGAATTAGCCTTTCGGAATTTCTGGAAAAATATACATCGGTACAAACCATGTTCATGAGTTCTTTCTTCATGAAAGGCTTTATCATGTTCAGGATTAGGTCCATGAAGGGTACCGTATTCATGAAGTGTAAACCTTTCAGTCGGACAGGGAGAGCTTCCTGCAGGTAGTAAAAGAACTTTTTCATCAGAGTGAGATTCAGACGTGCCACATGGCCGAACACGCAACCCTGCATGTCGATGATGATAATGTGACCCGGTGAGGTGCCCGTTGTATAGACTGACAATTCCACCATCATGCAGAAAAGCTTCACGGCATCGCCAAATACGTAATGGGACGGTTCGAAGTCTATCAGTTTTATCAAGATCACTTGGTAACCCTCTGGTGTAGTTTGGGGTAGTGACATGGAGCATCTATGACAAGAAATGTTCACAAATTCCCGAACAAACATATTTCCAAATAGTTTTCACGTTTGAGTGAAAACGCCGGTACACAGAATGAAAGCAACATATAGTCTTCTCTCAAGCATGTAGGGTCGCACCACAGTACAACACGTTGCAAGACTGTGGTTATGCCTTATAAGGTGTGCTTATTATGCTTATTCACAGCGGAAAAATGACGTAGGTATGGCAGTGACGCTTCTGCAATATTTCATGCTGCATAGGTAAATTCAGGACCGGCGACTTGTAATTCTTTCAGGTGTGGAGTTAGCAGGGGCAAGGGGATGGAGTCGGTTTGCCGTAGTTATTCGCATAGTTAGCCGATATTCTCGTGTATTTTATATTTTTTTTTCTTTTTGGTGTGCGAACCTATCGTTGCCAGAACTTCTGGGTTTGCAATATCATCTTTATACAAACGCGCGTATGGTTCACGCGTTTGTCGATTGTAGTTTTGGGGACAGAAAGTAACCGTTTCTGTGACGGTGGAAGTTAGCTTCGAAAACTCACTCACGCAGTACAGAAACGTATTAATGTCCTAGGACTGGATATTGTATTCACTAAATTGAATTCGGTTGCGAATTATGCTACGCTTGGACTCCGTAAAAAAACATTTGTCACTTCTGGCTGTTTCAACTTCCCGTGTCTCTGTTTTCAAAGAAAAAAGGTAGTTATTGTAATCACCTCGAGAATCAAAAGTTGAGTTTTCTCTGGATTTCCACGTTCCGAGGTCCAGAGAATCACCTTCAACTATCATGAGTTTGAATTTTTATCCTGACTATATTTCGAGATCCAGTGCGCCGATTTTGGTCAAATTAGGCTCAACCGCGGCATCCCTAAATTTAAAACTGATTCGACTTTGGCTTTGATTGGTTCGGTACTTTCCGAAATATTTGAACAGTAAAATTCTGAAAATAAAATTAAAATGATGATATCTTGCGAATTGATTCACGGATTTGAATGAAATTTGATACCAAATGGCTTTTTGGGTCGCTGATCATGGGTCTTGAGTCAGTTTTGCAAAATTTCAATTTGACGTATTTCAATATGCTGCAAAAAACTACAAATATTTGGATTCTGATGAAAATTGGTACTCGAAGGTTCTTTGGGTTACTTATCACGAATCTGAAGTCAGATTCGCGAAATTTGAAATGTTGAATCCAATTTTCTCGGGAAAAACATAAAACATTCGAAATCTTATAAAATAATTGACACTCGAAGGTTTTTTGAACCGCTGATAAAAAATGTGAGGTCAGATTTGCAAAATTCGAAACATGTGGAAACAAAATACATAACGGGAAGTTCAAAGGCTGGGGCCTTATTCTAGGAATCCCTTCACACGTATCACGTCTCGGTGATAGAGGCATTTGGACCAATCAGAGAGCAGCTTTAACTGGAAATTTGGCTCTTTCGCACATGAAAGAATTTATAGAATAAGGCGCCTGGCTCATAGTCAGTTTGAACCTGCTTGTTCTATGACGAATTTATCCATATTACTAATTGAGCCCTCACGTACAAAGAGAAATGAGACGATCTCTAATTGTAAGCTGCGGGTGCGAAAAAGAAAGAACTATTCCCCTCCGAAGACCACAAGCAAATTAATTATCGGGCAGTGAAATTATCGACGAATTTGTGATAATGTTTTTTTCGCTCTGTAACCTTTCCATATTAGTATAATAAATAGTAATAACGATCACGTTTATCAGATATGGAAATTCCATACCAATTGCGATTCAGGTATGGATTACTCCATACCGAAGTCGCCGGCTCCGTATGAATAATCAAGAAAAATGTACAACTTACACAACTTTCAGCGCAGCTCTAAGTTCCGGAACGGCCAGTGGATCGCGATTGGAGAAAAATTCCGGTACATTGGTCCTGATTGTGTAAAATGTATCGATAGTTGTTTTAGTAGGTTCTATTCGGTAATAGTTGCTGTTCAGAAACAGTATCAGTTCAGAGTCTGACATCGTTGGTAGATGAGGTTGTTTCGTGTGCCAAACTCTCAGCAAATCCAAATCGGCTTTCTTCAATTCGGGATTTTTTTCAAACTCCTCTTCGGCTGTGCGCATCTTTATCAACGCCATGATGTCCTGCAATCGTGGATTTCAATGTGATTATTTCTTCCCAAATTCTCTACAGTTCGGAAAGAGAATTGTCTCATGATGCTGCAGTCGTAATGAACCTTAATTTCGAGATGTTAAGCGATGCGTCTCCTCGAGACCACATGGCGAAAAGTGAGAGTACTGCAAACTCGAACTTCCGCTGTTTTTGCGACGCTGATTTTTGTAATCACTTTCTATAACGCGAGTATCATTCACGCATTCTTCGGCGGTAGTTTTCGGGATAGAAAGTAGCCGTTTTCGTGACGGTGAGAGTTAAGTCTGCGAATGTGGACGCAGGCAGTACAGAAAAGTATACTTTCGACGCCTAGGATATTTTCCACGTTTCGCACTGTGTATGAATACTCGGATCTATTTCAGAGTGTGATGCCAAAAGTTTACTTCACCCAGCAATTACCGCGTGCTGATTCGTTTACATTGGATGTCCGGTCGAAACCGCCAGAAAAATCATGACACCTACTTTCTTGTGTTCGCGAAAGATGACGTCGCTGCTTTATGGAAGTAAACCGTTCATCAATTACGGTTGTATGTATGTATTTTCTAATTCCCTTCAAATAATCAGTGACTTCTTCGAAACGAGATTCGTGGAGAAGCAGATAGCAGAAAGAATTTCATACGGGCGTAAGTGACATCATACGACTTTCTGCCATTTGTTGCAGGATAAAAAAATGAACAAGAAATCACAGCAAACCTGAAAGCAGAAGGTTGTAGCTGCTTACCTTTTCTTCAGCCAAACTGAGAAAATCGTCGAAATTTATGCATAGAACAAAATTAACATGATAATGAAGATTGTGAAAAATAATTGGCGATTACGACTTTCTGCTTTCACCTGTGAGTATCTTCTATCGAAATTTGTCCAACTTTCTGTTTCTTAACTCACCCTTGCGTTTCAGGCGTTTCTTCAGCTGTAACAAGCAAAGCACTAAGTAAGCAAGTGCAAGTTCAAATGGTACAATAATTACTGATTCTACCATACATCTGTTAGTATAAATCAAGAGTTGTTGTTCAGAAGAGAGTACTTATAGCAGTGAGTCCAGCTAGTCCAGTTAAGACCGTTGAATCCAGGGGGAAGGGTAAGGGAGAGTGCTGAAGATTAACCGTACTATCTCATATGCACGGTTCCACGTGGATCGTGCGATCAGCGCTGGATTCAAAAGGTGGGGGGCACTGGGCAGCGCGGTGCTATAGGTGTGGAGAACAACCCAGCCTGGGGCAAATTTCTATCAGAACTATTACATATTTTGTTTATCTGATGCCCGTTTTGATGCATGTTCCTCAGTGTCATGCACATAGTTTCAATTGGCTCTTGATCTCTGGTGATTAGTGATCGAAAGAATCTCAAAGAACACTCTGAGAACTGTAGTGTCGTTCATTTTGGTTGAACAATGGATGCTAATGCATCAATTCAGTGACTAAAAACTTCTTATTTTTATGTCTTTGGATGTGAATTTCTATTTTTCCCTATCTGACTCTCGAGATACGTAGGTCTGACCTTGCCATTCACTGGACAAACGCTCCGCGAGATTGAAGTATGGTTACATTGAATGAGTACCCGCGCCTCATCGTGAATGGAACAAAAATGTAGTTTTAAAACACTCATCAAATGAATTCTTATGATATTGTTGTCACGAATTAACACTTACTTAAGAGCATGCTACAGTCATTCTCAACTCTTCTTTACCGACCGTACCCGGTTTTCACTTGTTTTCACTGATAGCAAAGCCTACGCGTCACGAGCGCGGAAGAGGAACCAACAGCGCAATTCTAGATGGAATTCCGAAGATGTATATCGGAAAACTTCTTTGTTTCATGCAACAATGAAGACGTATTCTTGAAAACTGCACAAAATGGTAATTGTCGATGTCAAGCGGTGATTGTGAGTTTCGCCCGTTCATCATGGCCGCGACCACTGCTTGACATCGACAATTACCATTTTGTGCAGTTTTCAAGAATACGTCTTCATTGTTGCATGAAACTTTCGATCTAGAATTGCGCTGTTGGTTCCTTTTCCGCGCTCGTGACGCGTAGGCTTTGCTATCAGTGAAAACAAGTGAAAACCGGGTACGGTCGGTAAAGAAGAGTAAATAATGACTGGAGCATGCTCTTAAATTCACCTTTTGGGTCACACACTGTCAATGAAAGATCTTTCACCTTCATCATCTGATAGAGTTTTCCTTTTACGGTGTGGCTTGACTAGACCTACTTTTTCGTGGTGGGTTTCGAACCATCAGAGTCGCGGAATCGAGTTCTTTCGAAGTCTTTCGCAAAAATGCTTAGAGCTTCCGGCTCACAGACTGGTTCTGAGATCTCCAGCCAAAAACGTCTTTCATCTACGACACTGCCGAAAAATTTGAAATCCTGTATAGCGACATAGTTTTCTGCAACCTTGGGAATATTAATTAATTTTGCATTGGGCTTCGGTCCTCCATGACGTATTGTCACATTCAAAGGGAGAAAGGGATGGTTAGTTGATCCCACAACACGGATGTGTTCAGATTTTAACGCCAAACTAATGAGTGCAATCTGTGGCAGGCCCCCTTCCTTAAATTTCACGTGTGTAACGATGAAGCAGTCTATAAAACCGAGGTTGCAGGTTAAAACTACTTCTTCCGCCATTTCGAAGACTTCGGGCAGTCTTCACAAGATCGCAGTCAGTTATGTAGATCATGAATCATAAAGCTCGAGACTATCCACACTCATATTTTATTCGAAAATCCCAGCCGCCGATATACTCATTGTCAGTTACATGTGCACCTATATTATTACACCCTGCATAACACGAAATGTCCTCAGACGTACACCAAGGATCTCCTCAAGATGTCGTCAAAGGAGCAGCACACCGTGTGTTACGTGGGACAGTGACCTAAATATTGCATAACTGAATCATAAAAATTTTTGAATGACGGACTAATCAATGTCTAGTTTTTTGAAGCTTCCTTCGACTCCAAAAAGGTCTGTGACATTCTTGGCCTTGCCAGGTCGAGCAGCTTCGTTAGCCTTGCGCGTGTCTTCTTCTTGGAACCACGCACGGTGTTCTTCGAGCTTGCGCACTTCCGCCGCCCACAATTCGTCGAGCGGTCCAGCTTTGCCACCTTGTTCGTTCGTTAAAATTTCGAGGGGGATTTTCTGCCGTAAACTTTCTGCGTTGCTGTGGAGGTGAAGCTGTAACAGGCGAAACAGAATTAGCCTTTCGGAATTTCTGGAAAAATATACATCGGTACAAACCATATCCATGAGTTCCTTCTTCATGAAAGGCTTCATCATGTTCAGGATTAGGTCCATGAAGGGTACCGTGTTCATGAAGTGTAAACCTTTCAGTCGGACAGGGAGAGCTTCCTGCAGGTAGTAGAGGAACTTTTTCATCAGAATGGGATTCAGACGTGCCACATGGCCGAACACGCAACCCTGCATGTCGATGATGATAATGTGACCCGGTGCGGTGCCCGTTGTATAGAGTGACAATTCCATCATCATGCAGAAAAGCTTCAGGCCATCGGCAAATACGTAGTGAGACGGTTCAAAATCTATCAGTTTTGATATTATCACTTGGTAGCCCTCTGGTGTAGTTTGGGGTAGTGACATGGAGCATCTATGACAACAAATGTTTAAGAATTCCTGATAAAACATGTTTCCAAATAGTTTTCACGTTTTACTGCAGAATCTGACACACAGCACCATGGCCTTCTTCCAATTACGTACATAAGGTCGCACCGCATATAGCCAACAACGTAGCAAACGATGTTGTGAAATCAAAGAAAAAATTAGAACTCACACGACTTTGAGCATAGCTCTAAGTTCTTTAACAGCCAGTGGATCACGATTGGATAAGAATTCCGGTACATGGGTTCTGATTGTGTAAAATGTATCGATAGTTGTTTTAGTAGGTTCTATCCGGTAATAGTTGCTGTGCAGAAACAGTATCAGTTCAGAGTCTGACATCGGGGGTAGATGAGGTTGTTTCGCGTACCAATCTCTGAGCATATCCAAATCGGCTTTCTTCAATTCAGGATTCTTTTGAAACTCTTCTTCAACTGTATGCATCTTGATCAACGCCATGACGTCCTGCAATAATGGGTTCCAATGCAATCATTTGTACCCAAATGTATTTACAATTCTAAATGAACAGCTTCTTTCGTCGCTGCAGTCGTAAAAAACCTTGCGATATGAAGCTATTCGAGGTCATTTGTATGTTAGTTCTGCTTATCCATGATCTTCATAAATTATTCTTATATGAATATCATCGTTGAATATGCATACTCGCAAGTAACTGCAGCAATAACAACCGACATTCGAAGGAAATCAAAGATCATGTATACTTACGAGAATTTAAATAAGAAGATATACACAGAGGTGTTCACAGAAACTACAGAGTTTGATTTTGTAAAACTCGTTGGCTGAGACAGCAACTGAATTTTCTTGGATCGATTGTGATTTTTATATTTGGTATTTTAGAAAAAATAACTTTTCTCCACGACCATCCGACTGGAGAGCCTCACAAAACAGTGCCACTGCAATCGCAGCTGTTTTAACAGCCTCAAGTCCAGGAAATGTGATCGCGTGTAAATTTCAAAATGGTCGACCACTTGTCTTTTATAAATTGCTAAGTAACACTGAATTACATCTAATTAAGATAATGACGAATTTTTATTCCCCGACATATGCAATCTATTAGCAGAAAGATCCTGCTGCACTATGGAGACATTACATAAAACTTTGTTCGGAGCACCTTGACTCAGTTCATAACAATTCATTAAAGAACAATTGAACTCGTGATCATCATGTTATCACAGTGAATTCAAAATAATCCAAAACATTATCATTTGAACCCTACTCCGTTAATTCGTTCAAATTTTCCATCAACTCGAACCCAAAAATTGTACTGTAAAAAATGTCTGAAAATGTATCGAGATCGTCAAGTTAACATCAAAGAAATGCTTCATGCACGCAAAAAGGGTTTACTGAGCAGTTTAAAATCGGGACGACAAACCTCGAAATTTTAGGTGTGTGCAATAAAAAAAAAAAATTGGTTTTTGGAAGTGTGACTGGCCAAAATAAGGGTGCAGTCTTTCCCATCGGCGAATTAAAGATAAAAAAGAACAGATCGATGTGGTTTGACCCAGTCGAGTAAATGAGAATGCAGTTTTACTTTTGACTTTCGGATGACCTCCTTTCACCCTCATCAAAAACTGATTCGTTGTACGATAACAAGGAAATTGGACACCCATGGGATAAACTGGAGTTTTCATACGTTGAAAATGCGCTGCAACGATGCCCTTAGGCCTTGACCTGTACATGCAATTAAGCCCAGCTCAATTCCCTGCACGGTTCACCAGGTCGATATTCCCAAGAAAAAAAAAGAATACGATACAAGTAGCGGTGAAGTAATCTGGGGGACGTTTAGGTATATGTCTTCTTTACCCTGATGATATCCATTTCTTTTTGAAAGAATTTGAGAACTTTAAATGTGTCGAATCGTTTTCCAAGAATTGTTCAAAACCAAATTTTTCTGTGAGGATGAACTTGAGGCCAATAACAGGATGTATTGCCCTCAAGCTGATATTGTGGCAAAGCGAGTTGTTAAGACACCAGTTAATTGCTAATTTCATATAGTAGGAGGTAATCCATGACAGGCCAGTATTTCTGCTGTGGCTTGTGCAAGAGAATAAATTAAGGGGATATTATAGTATCATTCGCTTTGCGTTTCGTCCGCTTCGTAATGAGGCGTCATTAATTAGTTATGTGTGACGTTATGTATCATAACGAACACGTACAGAATATGGTCACACGCCGTATGGTTGTGAAGTATGATCCTATACAGTGACCTGCAACAATGTGAACTTGCGGTTATTCATTGACTCATACGTCTATTTTATTTGCACGAAATCTATCTGTACCAAAACGTAACGCTGACAGGAAAAACATGCATCTGTAATTATTAATAATAATTGTTGATGATGTTCCGGTAGCATATTTTCATGACAAAGTTCACAATTTTTTATATGGTTGTCATTACCTCTTACTGTCAGTCCAATTACTTGTAAGAGACTTTCTGATACGAAGCCAGCTAACACGTCGACGAAGTATGCCTGCAAGACATCAATTAGAGGTCCAATGTTTCAATACATAGAAATTTGGGAATTCTTTATGAAAAAAAATGGAAACTTTAATTATTTCCACCATTTTCAAGTTCATTTTCGTCCTGGCCAAACTCTTGCCGGGTACTACCCAAAATTATAGCCGATCAAAAAACGGTGCACCAAATACAGTCAAAGGATGAACGGACTGTACGCAACCAACGAAGGACACAACAGGTGACATTATATATGGTATCTTCCATAACGCAGTAACATATCACATAATCTCTTCTAGTTGCGCTCTATAAAAATGTCACTTGAGGGAACATGAGGTCGGTAAACAGAAATCGGAAAAAAGTTACAGAAAGTATTTTGAAGGTTCAAGCTTCGTTTTCGATTTTGTACTGGGACCTTCCCCCTGTAATCATTTTTCACGTCTCTTTGACCTTTGGGCAGGTTTGGGCAAAATTGAGGGTTTCAATATAAGCGTAGCTGTTGCACAATAATCAAAGGGCTCCTATCGTAATTTGTATTCAATCTGTTGGAGAAAAAAGTGCATATTTTGTCATAGAATTACGTATAATGATTGCCATTAGGTTTCGATTATTGGTTTACATAAGTTCATTTCAACGTTGCGGGTTGAAAATTCACCCAAGAAGACGAGTTCCAGGGTGTGGAATATCCACAGGGCAGCCTTTACTGTTCCGGAAAAAGTTGGGTCACCCAATTCGCCACCGGCAGCTGTTCCAGTGCACATGAGCTTCCTGAGTGAGACCTTATCACTTAAGGTGAAATGAAAGTCACGTGACCTCGATATGATTTACACTTGGAATTTTCAAACGCTATTTTCTCAGCCAAAACACATTTGATTGATGTGAAATTGATATCAGTGACGTAGAAAAACTGAATGAAGGGCCTGCCAATCGTGGATTTTCGAATATCGAAAGACATAATCAGAATTTTGTGTAACAATATTGTTCTGTAACCCAAGGAGGTGCTGTCCCTCGTGGAGAGAGGCAGCACTTCCTTGGATTACAGAACAATGTTGTCAAAAAACTGTTATTACGTCTCGATTTTCGAAAATCCACGATTGGCAGGCCCTTCATTCAGTTTTTCTACGTCACTGATATCAATTTCACATCAATCGAATGTGTTTTGGCTGAGAAAATAGCGTTTGAAAATGCCAAGTGTAAATCATATCGAGGTCACGTGACTTTCATTTCACCTTCATTCGCTCTTCGCAGATGCATAGTCGATAGAAATTCACGCATTATAGTGCCCCGTAATTTTTAGGAATGGAAACGAAAAAAAATGAATGGCCTCAACGTACGTCGAATATTGAAGAACGGTTTGGATAAATTTCAAAATATTTGAAATCCTCAATCCCAGGGATTTCTAGGATCGTAAAGATGACGAAAAATTTCATTGATTCTGGGATGTAACTTCTTCTCCGCTTGCTATACCGTCATGAAACTTATACAAACAATATTTGTTGTCGTGTTTCGAGGAAGCCATGTGAATTTCAGAAGAATCCGTCAGGGACACAAACATTTGTCCCTGATTCTGGGATGAACCCATACAACACAATGGCGTCCTTCTAATATCCCTTGGATATTTTCTCGGGATATGCTGGATATCCATGGAATATCCAGAATAGTCCTATGGATGGCCATTGGATATACCATGGATCCTCAGATGTCCGCCCTTTGGACCGTCCTGAGGATGTTTCGATTAGATATCCATAGGACATTTTAAGACACGTTTCGGACGAGTCAAGACGTTTCAAAATACGTTTCGCGACTTTGCGAGGCTATCGCGAGGATTTGGACAAATTTTCCGAAAATGGCAGCACGTGAAGGTCTTCGAGAAAAAGGATAGACGAATCAGGTTTTTAGGTAATTCAACCGCAATGACAGGTATACATATATTATTTATAGGTATCGTTCTACATTATCTCCTTCTGTACATCGTTCTATATCATATATATATTATTATCATTCGATCGGTCCTCCGTATATCCTCAGGACATGCGTGATAAATGGATCCCCAAATTGGATGTTTTATCGATATCTGATCGATTCTGGATATCCAAAACATCGCAGGGAAATTTCATATGTCCTGGATATTTGTTGGACTCCCATAGCATCATCCACTGGATATCGTGTGTTGTGTGTCGTCGCAGCTATTGCCATTGTAGTTAGGAACGAGGATTCTGTCCTTATTGTTGCGTGAAACAAAGACATTTTGGGATGTAAGTGTTCAGAATTTCACGCGGAATTCCGCTATTATCTTCTTTTAATTGCTCCTGTTACGCGCAGGCTTGGATATCAGTGGAAATAACTGACACGGCTACTTGCGGTTGGTAAAGATTGACTTAGCATGCTCCTCATAAGCCGTCCCGCCATCTAGCGACTCCCGCCGAAGCTCCTTTCAAAAGTCGAATCCCGCAACGGTCCTAGTTGATTGCGAGTGTGTCAAGTAGGCTCGAGATCAATGTGGACCGTGTGAGGCTTCCGAACGAGTTCCTACATCCGAATTTCGAAAATAACTCGAAAACGTCGTGATAATTTCATCCGTTGCGAACTGTGACAAGTGAATCGCTGCTCCGAAATGAATTCCGCTATCGTTCATCTCGAGCAAAGCGTATGTTACGTTCTCTGAATCCAATCCGCGGGGTTAACCTCCGAACATCACCGGATCATCTACGATAGGGGCTTTATTTAACGATATTAACTGTTTTCAGGTACGCGAAGCCGACGGCAAGCTCGATATGATCACTTGGCAAATCGACGCCTTTGAAAAGGAATTTCAGGACCCGGACAACGAGGTGAGAAACTAAGTTTTTTTTGTCCAATTGTAAGAATCATTGCGGCAGAAGTTTTGAACAGTTTTTTTTCTCGCGGGGAAAGGAGAAGTTAAATGACACTGGTTCTTCGGTTTGTTTCAATTCCATTATCAACACACTGAATATGTTTCACTCAGATATCGGTGTTCAGACTGCTGCGTTCGGTGACCCAGGTCAAGGAGGAGTACCAGACATTACGTCGGGACATATTGGAGGTCCAGCAGCTCCAGAAACAACTGTCGGATTCTTTGAAGGCTCAGCTTTCCCAAGTTCAAGGGCACTTCAATATATTGAGGAATAAAATAGTCGGTCAGAAGCAGACGCCGCAGCTGAAATAGAATCGAGCAGCGATCGCCGTTGCTGTTATTTATTTAGTTGTTTAAGTTGTTAATTACAGCAATATTCGTTCGCCTTGAAAATAGCAGTCGGTTTTGTTATCTCTAAGTCTCACTGGTCAAGTTTTGTTGATGTTTAATTTTTATCCGAGGTGATGGGGCCAATGAAAGTGGGCGGTTTCCTAAACTTGGCAAAATTTAACCAGTGAATTTTAGCGATGACTAAACCTATAGCATTACACTCGGAATGATTAGGGGATCGTAGCTGCTACAATTAGACTTTTAACATTTTTGCTCAGCGTCTTTTGTCCTTTATTAAACACGACACAATCGTTACGATGTACACTTTTTATCTAACAGCACAGAATTTTTATATTCAATCTTCTTAAAAATATGCAATCAAATTTGGTACACATTTTAAATTCGGTATTTTCCATCCCAGAATCAAGAGGCTCTTCGGAGTCTCGGGCCAAGTACATTAAAAAATACAGAAAAACAGTATTACTGAGTAGTACTGAGCACTAAAAACGTACATTACTATGAAAATGTTTTCCAAAATGAGTCTCTTTCACTTCCACGGTGATCGATTGGGGGAGTTCTGAGAAAGACATTTCGTGCCAAATCAACTATCACCATTCTATCAAGTAAAGCACGTTTTAACCAGAACTCCTCAGTTACACCTGGTGCCAAATTACCAAACCAAATTAATTGAATGGGAAATAAATATTGCCTTAAAACATAGGTACGCTTTTGAAAGGCTGAGTGTACTATGTTATACAATTATACACCTACTTATACACTCCAAATACCAGTTAGGATATTACTCTGGAATAACGTTAGTTATTTTTCATGGATATAACGTGATTTGTCTCTATTTATTTATTGGTGAAATACCGTATAGCCGGTTGTCTTCCTATTGGTATTAGAAATAGTTTACAAATTTAAAGTTACGAGCACTGTAAGTTACGCATAATTTTATTTCATAAAACGCAGGGGGATTCATCAGTATTTAACGTGCAATGAAAGTCACGTGACCTCGATATGATTTACACTTGGAATTTTCAAACGCTATTTTCTCAGCCAAAACACATTCGATTGATGTGAAATTGATATCAGTGACGTAGAAAAACTGAATGAAGGGCCTGCTAATCGTGGATTTTCGAATATCGAAAGACATAATCAGAATTTTGTGTAACAATATTGTTCTGTAACCCAAGGAAGTGCTGCCCCTCGTGGAGAGAGGCAGCACTTCCTTGGATTACAGAACAATATTGTTGAAAAACTGTTATTACGTCTCGATTTTCGAAAATCCACGATTGGCAGGCCCTTTATTCAGTTTTTCTACGTCACTGATATCAATTTCACATCAATCGAATGTGTTTTGGCTGAGAAAATAGCGTTTGAAAATTCCAAGTGTAAATCATATCGAGGTCACGTGACTTTCATTTCACTTTAATCTTCACAATTAGTGAATTTACATTATTCTCACCTGCGTATACGATGAAAATGATCGCTCGATGAACCGTGTGACGTTAAATAATTGTTAAATATTTGTTTTTATAACTTTCATTTTATTAGATGTCGTCAAAATTAGATATGTATTTACAAATACTAAGTATATAAGCAACGAATGGTCTGCAACACATTCAAAATGTGCCAAAAATCTTGGTCAATTAGAATAATGTTTCGTGTCTACGGTATTAAGTAGATTTGAAAAATCCTAATTAGATTAGTCTACATATCACAAGGTAGCCTTTGGTGTGTGAAACATCTTTTCTAATAAACTGCTAATATCAGACATGTGCGGTATAATAGTGGTTGAAATTATAGCTACCGTTCATAGATGATCAGTTTATGTTATTATTGGAAACTGAGAGGCAAAAAATTGAGAATTTCAACAAACGTTTAAAAATCAGATGTTCTCGACTTCGTTATTCTATTAGACTTTGAGCACAATATCATACATGTATTTTTACCCAGAATTTTCACAATTTACGATTCATTAGGTATCTCAATATGAGATTTATTCTCACGTCAAGTTTTAATTGACTCCGACTCTACTTTATATATTTAAAAAAAGATGAGAATTCCGTAATAAAGAAAGAGTCAATTATGTCTTGTGACTTAACTTACTGTAGAGTTCGGAAAATGAGAAATTGATAACAATATTGAGGTACCTATGTCGTTCTCACCTAATTATGCATACCTTATTACATATACTATAATTGCTCTGATTGCTCAACACTTGAATGTATGTTCAAACAAAAAAAAAGTTAATCCGTAAAACGAAAAAAATCTGTAACTTTGTAGATATTTACGATATTATTAGGAATTATGTATACATATTATGTCGAGTAAATTGTTTGAAAGATTATGCTGTATACATTTATGCTCAAAACCTCACTTCGGTTTCTGGATCAGCTAAAGATTTAATATTCCTTTGTAATTTTAATATTTTCCTCCAAAGTTCAATCAATAGAGCTGTGTATGTTTGAAAGGCGCGGGCTCTGAGATGTCGCGTCATTGGTCATTTCCGTTGGACCTCTATATCGAAATATGGGGATGTGTTCCGCGAATTTAGTCCGCTAGGTGGCAACATCGCTGCATGATTCTTCAAGCGCGAAGTTTAATCTACTTTTTTGGCACTTGCGAACCTGCTTTTTTCCCTCAAATATTGGAATATGTCGATCATCGACATCGAAATATCGAAAACATCGATGTTTTCAGAGCGATGTATCGATATTTTAGATCGATGGCGTCTGACCGATATATCGATGCCTGATATCGATTTTTGCGCCCTTAAGGCTCAGTTACACAGAGCGCGTTGCGTCACGCGTCACATGCAATGACCTATGGGAGAACAGCTTTACCAAGAATCCAGAAGAAGGTCAGCTCGTTGATTGGCCAACCGTCATGACGCGTGACGCGACGCGCTATGTGTAACTGAGCCCTTAGCCACATTCGCGTTGGGATCAAAGTGATTTTCATCATAATGATGTGCCAATCAGATGTCGAATAGCACCGCTCTGAAGTTAGGCGCTATGATCTGATTGGCTGGAGTGGTTCATCATTATGATAAAAATCACTTCTAGCCCCAACGCGAATTCGCCTATTGAAATCATTCGGATTGAGCGCGATTGAACACAAACTATGATGCTGC
Organism: Euura saliciscinereae; assembly: GCA_018420115.1. Lineage (NCBI taxonomy): Eukaryota > Metazoa > Arthropoda > Insecta > Hymenoptera > Tenthredinidae > Euura > Euura saliciscinereae. The sequence goes on along the minus strand of JAFFZH010015713.1, from coordinate 4,973 downwards.
CATCTACACGGAGCTTTACGAAAATCAATTTTCGTTCTCGTCGCGACTGTCGCGGTGCTATGAAAGTGCGCCTTGACTGCAGATCGGCGCGCGCATCTTCGTCTTTCCTTTGATTAACACAAACCCTCGACCATACCCATAGAATGGAAAACGAGTGTGAGTGCGTCTCGTTAGTGGAAGATATGGTGGGGATAGGAACGTGAAACATCCACGAGATGCCATGATGGAGGAAATCGCAACAAATGGTATGTTTTTACCACTTTATCTAGACAATCTTTAAAAAAAAATCGCGATAACGGTTATCACGATCAACCATAAACCGTTGATACTCCGAACGCGGATATCGCGTCGCGGTTCGTAGATTCAGGCCTAAAAATTTGACAGTTGACACCGAAGAACGTCAACCTGTAAAACGTGTGGGCGTCCCATGTTCCTTCTACGATTCCGATTGATTATTCTACTCAATCGATTCATTATCGCTCGATATCCTTCAGTTCGCCAACAATTGATGCGTGACAGTCGCGGAATCGAATGTCAATTATTTCCACTGAAAACTCTGACCACGTTAAAGCACACCAATCGACTGTCCAGTATCGACAATACCTGCATTTAATGCCTCATTCGATTCCCTACGCCTCGTATAAACTCAGTTCTTCATCCAACACGTCTATGCCAATAAATCATGTCTAATTATCGCCGTAGGATGGCTGGCAATGAGTAATGAGTATACATGCCCATGTCGCAAATGTCAATTGCATAACAAAACCATAGACTATGTGATGTGCAGATAGCACGATGCGAGATTGAAAACAATGCTTCTTTTATAGTAAGCAGCGTACACATCAACAGAAAAACGATAACTGATATTGAAATTCAATCAACGGGATGGAATGTTTCACTCAACATCTTTGTTCTGTTGAGTGAAATGAAAGTCACGTGACCTCGATATGATTTACACTTGGAATTTTCAAACGCTATTTTCTTAGCCAAAACACATTCGATTGATGTGAAATTGATATCAGTGACGCAGAAAAACGCAACGAAGGGCCTGCCAATCGTGGATTTTCGAATATCGAAAGACATAATCAGAATTTTGTGTAACAATATTGTTCTGTAACCCAAGGAAGTGCTGCCCCTCGTGGAGAGAGGCAGCACTTCCTTGGATTACAGAACAATATTGTTAAAAAACTGTTATTACGTCTCGATTTTCGAAAATCCACGATTGGCAGGCCTTTCATTCAGTTTTTCTACGTCACTGATATCAATTTCACGTCAATCGAATGTGTTTTGGCTGAGAAAATACCGTTTGAAAATTCCAAGTGTAAATCATATCGAGGTCACGTGACTTTCATTTCACCTTAAGACCCGAGTCAAAAATCAGGGGCAGACTAATCTTAGGGCTGCCCTAACATGGCCTTAGAGAGGGTCGAGTAGGGACCCCCCAGCAAAGCCTCACTAGGTCTCATTTGAGCAAAATGTGGCTTCCTCGAATCGGTCAGTCATTACCTGCCTGATCAGATCTTGGGTTGGGTTCTCAAATACCCTAGTAGCACCGCCTTCGGTGAAGAATTTCACAAGACTCTGCGCAAAGTCTTCCTACAGAGCCAAATAAAGAATCTTCGTGCTCTCTGACTGTAGGCTTATGCAAGATTCTGAATTCTGCAGATCTGCAGTCAGATTTTCGATCAGCCTACACGCAGCCTTCCCTCATTTTGCTACTAGTGTAGAATTCCTCGAGCAAGCCACATCAGTTGAAGCATTACATCCTGATTGTGAGCCCGATGATTAAATTTCTAGGGAAGTCCAATCAGGCCCCTAACTCGTCGTAAGATTCTTCTGCACGAATAGTGTTCGATGTCTCGAAATGACATCATTGTCTTTGGCAGAAACTTGAAATGAAACGAATACCTTCTTAATATTTCCATTTTTTTAAAGATGCTGACGAAGATAAAGAAGCACTTTTTAATCATCAGATGGTATATTTTTTTCCGACTCGACGGGATTGCCCTTTTCATTGAAAATAAAAATTTTATGAAGCCTTAGATGACTCGGATAAATGAGAGTATATCATACTTTATCCACAGATACTGGCGGGGATGGTGGAGGTCCGTCAGTCTGTGCTGGATGCCTCAACGCAATTGATGATGACGAATTCATCCAGGCCCTCAGCCAGGAATGGCATATCGACTGCTTTCGGTAAGATCGTTTGGAAAGGAACCGGTTGCATATCAGCAATCAAACACTGAAATTCACATCAAGATCATTACAGCATCAGGAATACTTGGAGAACCACTCATAAAATGAAAAAAATCAGAGATTGTTCAGATGCATGAAGTAGATTCCTTTCTTCCGAATGGCCGTCGTTCTTCATCACCGTTACAATGCAATTATTTTAAACTGATGAAACCTGAAACATTTCCTGGTGACATTGAATATGACGGAATTAATTTACAATATAAGTTATAAAATATAGAGTTTCCATTCTCGGGGTAACTTCACATGTAATCAGTGTTGGTAATCGGTAGTTACAATCGATGCAATGAAAGCTTCAACAAAGAAAATTCTTATAGCCTTTGTTGAACCCAGAATCCCGAATCAGGGAAAGGTTCAAAGTAGCCACATTTTTATCCCCACTTGCTAAAAATCTGAGTAGTAAAATACTAGATTGTGGTAAAATTCGATCTATGCCACTCATGTAGCAAATTAATTAACAGGATTATGGAAGAAACCTGACACAGTCAGGGAATATGAATCGAATCAAGTTGGTCTAGAGTCCAAGTTTGTTGGCTTCGAAGCACGTTACTAGTCTGCAGACGGCAGTTTCTATAATTTGATTCAGTTCCTTAAAATTCTCAGGCCAGGTTACAGACCTAGAAAACCGAAAGAATTATAAAAAGTCAGAGAAATTGATTGGAAATCTAGAACAGACATTCATGTGGCTATTGTGATCGAAACTAGAGGCGTTTCCTAAGCTGAGAGCCCACTTAGAGCCACCATCTTTGTTTATGATTTTGATTTGGAACCAGTTTCAGGGTTGTTCTTGAGGTATAAATAGTTGATTGTCATGTATTCTTACAAGAATGAGTCAGTATAATAGTGTATTGATGGAACTAGCCCGTTTCTGGGAATTTTTAACGTCCAGCTACCCTTATTTGAATGGTTCAAAGCCCACTCTGAATGGTTCAACGTTTTAGCACTAGATGTCAGAGTGCCACACTTTCGTTCCCAATTGGGAATGGGAAACTTAGTTAGTAGGGTAGAAGCTTCACCTGGTGGCTAAGTTTGAACTACTGCGAGTAGACCAATCATTATACACAGCTGATTATTTCAAAACCTCAATGAGGCTGTTATCGAATGAACGATGAGTATATTTTGCTCGTATTATAGGTAACTGTTTCTCATTCACCTACATGGATTCAGTTTCAATAGTTCGTTTTTATCATCATCAGGTGCTCAGCTTGTGACGCTGCCTTATCTTCCTGGTATTTTGAAAAAGATGGATTACTCTTTTGTAAAAATGATTATTGGGCTTCTTACGGCGAGGCGTGTCAAGGTTGCGGACTGGTCATCACTGGTCCAGTTATGCTCGCGGGAGACCATAAATTCCATCCCGAATGTTTCGCCTGTAACTCATGTGGTAATTTTATCGGAGACGGAGAGAGCTACGCCCTTGTTGAGAGGTCCAAGTTGTACTGCGGCGTTTGTTACAAAAGGCAAATGCAGCCGCTCAGCAAAACGGCGAACTATCCGTTCGTCAGAAATCCGCACAGTATAAGATTGGTCGAGATCCCTCCTAACACAAATGGCGCTAATCAAGATCCCCAGAGACAGAGGGGCATCAAACTATCAATGGACGCATCTCCTAGCCCAAGAAGCTGCGGAGGGGCCTTACTGCGCATCTCTGAGTGAGTAAAATTGTAAACTTTATTTCCAAGTACATCTTTTGATTTTCATTCAAGGTCAAGTGAACCGTTTCAGCATGTCGGTTGGTCTTTGTACTCTGGTAATCGTACGTACGTCGTCCTACATGTAATCAGAGTGAAATATTATGATTGATTTTACACGTGAATAACACAATTATTGCTCAATGGATTTGCGTCATGATTAAAAAAGTATATCATCCCAAGTCTGAATATCTCGAGTTTACGATCCCCAAGTGCTCTTGTTTATTATTCGATAATGATTTGGTCCCTCAATTTGCAGAATGAGTAACATGTAGATAACTAAAATTACTAAAAAAAAATCCTGTTATTCTGTGTCTGCGTCGAATATTGAGTACACAGTTATTCTTCAATTCGGGTTACCAATTCGTGTGGGATTTTCAAGCAGCGATGCGGCAGCACATTTACCGGAAAAAGCTCGATTACCCCTTTTGCGAAGCAGTGCAACCAAGTTTATGGCGTTGTAATGGTTCTAAAATTTGATGCAATTGTGACGCAACTCACTCACTCATGTTGCATCCGATTACTGAGTTATCTAATTCCCGGCCAGTGGAATCTCCTCTAGATTTACCTGACAATGAGAAGACACCAACGTCGCTGCTTGAAGGAGGAGTTTTTCAAACTTTTGAAAAATACCATCTTTGAGTTCCGAACAGTGTGGTGTGTTCTCTTTCATTATATTCCTGGTAATAATACTGAAAACCACACAGGTTGATCAGAAACGTTCGTGGAAAAATCAGTAAGCTGGCTGCCTCTGTGATGGAGGTTCTGTTTAGACTATGCTGCCACTTCTCTAATTATAGGTATTTCATAACAAATTAATAATTCCAACTAAATGTCGTAAAAGCGGTGAACCGTCAAGCCTTGGTGTTTGAAGTAGAGCTAGTAGCAAGCAAGTCGCTCTTTCATTCACTGCATGTTACCATTGACCTAGGAATAATCACACATACACCACATTAAGAGCATGCTCCAGTCATTCTTTACCCTTCTTTACCGACCGTACCCGGTTTTCACTTGTTTTCACTGATAGCA
>JAFFZH010015712.1:32985-89318 GCA_018420115.1 Euura saliciscinereae | reverse complement strand
CCTCCTTTGACCCTCAATACTCCCAAAGATTGATCAAGTGTCGGAGAGAATTCGAGGTTCAGAGGAGGTTCAAAGGAGGGCTAAAATTTCGACTCGGGATATATAGATGTAACGTAAGATAAAAGTTGTTTCCTGTTGGTAGCATTGCGCGTTGCGCGCATGTATGCAGATGCGACAAAAGCGATACCATCATGAGACTCGTTGAAACCATCAAAAGTAACCAAGCTACGTGCACTCGTACGTATATACTCGATTATTTATTTCTCAAATATTCGACACTCGACCCGGTTCAGTGGTGTACGTACGGCCTCCAACCGTGTTTCACCAACCTAAGATTTATGTCCCGTTGGGCATTAGGTACAAAGACCGCAATGAGTACCAGCTGCCGTGATAACTCGACACACCAAAGGTCAAACTTGTCAACTTGATCTGTCGCGCCTAGATATAATCAAACCCAACGTCCGCTTGATTGGAGGAGCGTGTCAAAAAAATGACCACTCTCAACCATGCGCTGATGTTCGAAAAAATTGTTCGAATTAATGGCAATTGGCGCCATGAATGTTCGCGAAATTTGAAATCGTGGATCAGGATAAGCGTCTTTCTTACATATTAAACCGTCAGAACTTGCAGCTGCACTTATTTGAGTTCTCTAATGATACTAGAAATGAACTCTGATGTAGAAAGTTGGCCTCGAAAGGTCGAGCTCCGTGGGGTTCTAACGGACTTTCAATATTCACTGAATAATTATTCATGGATATTTTTATTGAAGGATTGAATTTTTATTGACTGACTGTACGGTTACATTCATGGTCACATTATTCACGTCAGGCTTCGATTTTCATATGTGATTCAATTGCTTAATTTTATATTTGTCCTAGTCAGTATTGTAGTATAACAAGAAGAATTGATAAGAATGACGCTTCGTTGCGGTTTCAGTTTGTAACCAGATATTAAAAATGGTTCGTGCTAACCAGGCTTCTGTAAAAATTCGAACCCAAGTAAGTAAGCTTGTGTCAGAGTGAGTCATAATTACGCAGGAGATACACATTGCCGCAGCCCTAGCCACAGCCGCAATTTTTCGAACCGAACTCCCTTCTCGTGTCCAGGTGTCTTTTATCGCGTTACGCTTCACCACAAAATCCTTGGCTACCCGGATCGTCTGACACCGTTGTTCTTTTATCACGTTGTCCCAGACCAGAAACGTCCTCTTCTACGTACGATTAATAAAACAAATGAAACGTGATCAGAATTATCCCCCTTCTTTACACCCTGACTCGGGTCTATCATCAGATTCACCGAATTAATTATGTAGAGTGTGGATAATCGATCCTGGAACGTTGACAAGGATTAAGAAGCTCGTTGATTCTAACATATGTTGTAATTTTCTTCCAGTCATTATCCCACCAGTATTGCTACATACTCGTATCCATCCCAACCTCGACTCATTCTCACACTAGTAATTCTCATAAATTATATACCCTATGCCTAATTAGCGAGTGGCTAATGCACGACTATCACGAAAGTTACGATGAATGGTGTTATAGTCGGATAAAAAAGCCACTTTAAGACTGATGGTCAGAGCCATTAAACAAGATTCACAAATCATCTTCACAGCCAGTGGCCTCGATAACTCGGTTTCTGAAATCAATCAAACCACCGACCAGCTCAATGAAATTGTATGCAGTTTTTGGTTGTTCGGTTTTGACGTCATTGTTCATTGCAACAAGTCCGTCATCTGGGAACACTTCGTGACTTTCAGTTCAAACTTTCGAATTTATGTGAACTATGACGTCACTGTCAATCAGGGATTCTTTCTGCCCAGGTTCGATTGAATACATTTTAAAATTGAAGGAGTAAATGTCGCAGACCATTCAATTTTCACCCAATTTCAAAGATTTACACCTAGAATGAAATGAAATTATGATTAGTCTAAAAATGAAAAGTGGAAGCAATCAATTCTCGGCTTCAGCAGCTGGTACTTTAATCATTTCTAACTTTAGATCGGATTACCGTGGCCTGGAAGCATCGAGTTTCCTGCAAATAACTAACGAACGAACAAACTTGATAGCACGTGGATCATCGGTGCAGAAGCTATCACAGTGGATTCAAAACGCCCATCGTGTGGATCGTTGGTTAAATTGCTTCTAGAAATCGATTATTATCGCTTCAATAATTAGGCAAAACTTATGATTGCGTGTGTATGTCATACGGTAACGGATTCGATCCGTATACAGATCCGTCAGTACATAATTCTCGATATCATAATCTGTACAACCCGCAATTATGGTGTAATTACTTTTATAATTCAACCCATTGGTACAGATTATCACGGTATTACGCATCAGGAAAGTTGCGGACAACCAACCTTGACTAGTGTTTTGCCTGGATTCTATGTACACTATAAAACGCGTATAGAAGCTATGAGCATTACATAACGATAACGATTACACCACGCTAAGTATCACCGTGTGCAGCAAGTCCTTACTACGCGATGCGTGAAAGCTGAAAGTCTCTGTAAAACTTATAACACGACCAGACATTCCACATATCAAACGTAACGGGGTTGACGACACCGACGCGGATAATAGGAACATCAGAAAATGAAATTTGAACCAGAAACCATCGTATTCAGACGTGTTTGCACGCATGGTGGAGACCGAAAAGATTATTTCCTATCGGTTCGTCCTTGTTTTTGAACCTTCGTCATTCTGATCTTAAGTTGATGAGTTTGGAGTCTCACTCGAAACATCAGTCACACGTTACGGACTTTCCGTTAGTGGATTAATCCTAATCGCTGATGGAATTTTTCGACGATGAGAAGAACGGTGGCATTTTTGTGTTTTTTCATGCACCGTTTTCTGCTATCATGACGCCAGATAACCGGTGATAGTGGATGAACTTGTTTTTACATTTTCATGATTGTCTGGACGGACTACTGACTCATAACTGACAACTTTTCGAACGTGAATATGCGTAACTCGCATAGATAAGTTTCCGTCCATAAGTCAACACGTTTTTACTCCGCGTAGGTACCGACTAGACTATCTACTCCGCTTACTTGTCCGAGACTGAAAACGTTACTGCGGATCCTCTCTAAATCTTTTGCAGTGAAAACAGCGCAACTGCAATGAATGGAGTGACTTTTCCACTCCGTCAGAGTGAAATTTTTCACTCCGAGCGATTTTAGTGAACAAATCGCTCCAAAGAAGATTGACATTTCACTCGATTACAGTGAATAATCACTCTATTGGATTTGCGCTGTTTTCAGTATCGCAGGAGTGAATTTTACTCCAAAAAATTTAGAGAGGACACTTGATCCACGTGGCACGTGACAAAATGAGAAAAATTGTCACCAGAGTGTGTAATGCCATTCTACATCGAGTCCACGGAAAGTACTTGTCGATGTGAATATCGTGACGTTCCGAAAGTTCAGAGTACTCCAATTGGGTCCAACTCGTTATTCAGAGCTACTGTATGTACCATCGGTTATCGTATTAGTTTTATGCAAATCCTAGATTAATGTTTCGTCACCTTTGCTGGAACATTTGCAACTAATTATTATTATTTTTTTTTATGATCTTACACGTCTAATTTGTACGTCGTTAGTTGATTCGAAGAGTATTAATGATTTTCTATCAAATCAGACCTCGCATAACATTTTTTCGAGTCCTTACTTGCTGGTACGATATTTTTTTCAATTGTTTTTGCATTGTCCTCCTGAACCAGAGTTCAGTTTCATCGACGCATGCGCGTTCTACTTGATAGTAAAATCGACAGTCGGGGTTAACGTCCCCTGGCAAGGTAAGTCGTCTGGAATTTAGATCCCTGGTCTAGGACAGGTATGAACCCATTTTTGGCTGTATGATTGGCTGAAAAAAAAATACCCGAACGTTAATAAAACGAGTTCTTTGTCTCTGCTCGATAATCCCACCTCCGGCTGGCCAACCGTCTGTCTGCTGCACGTGTAAAAGAATAAAGCTTTGTCATGTGCTGCTGCCCGACGAGAAGAAAAAGAGAAGGGTGGCGAGAACAAAATACCCTATAAAAAATAAAAAAAAAAAAAAAAAAAAAGGAATCATGAAGGGAAAAAGGAAAAAAGAACATTCAACTACACGCTTCATCGAGCAAATATACGTGAGGGTCTGTACTCCTCATATCTTCTTTCGTTTCGTCGAAATGTAATTTAATTCTGAGGATTTGCATCAGATTTTTATTATGCATGGACAGGTTTGAATGATTTCTTTTTTTTTCCATGACTGAAATCTCGATCTTTGCTGGAACTTTTATTTTTTTTATTTCAAGTTTTTTAGTTGCTAATTATATTCTTCATGTTAACAATCCGACAAATTAATATTCTAAGCTAATTACTCGCCAAGTTTAGTGTATCTTGAGTTCTAAACCTTGTAATGTACTTTAATGTAGGTTTAAACGATTTCTTTTTATTCTATAACTGAAACCTCGATCTTTGCGAGAACTTTATTTTTTTTTATTTCACGTTTTTTTAGTTGCTAATTATATTCTTCATGTTAACAATCTGACAAATTAATATTCTAAGCTAATTACTCGCCAAGTTTAGTATATGTAGAGTTCTAGACCTTGTGATGTACTTGAGAATGTACGGGTCGCACAGTCTCTGTCAAAAGTTAGAAAAATAGAACAAAAAAAAAAAAAATACTCATATTGAACGTTATTTGTCATAAAAATGTGTTAGACTGTAAAAAATTTTGGCTTCTGTCGTTCTAAGTAGCTCGGATCTATTTTTTGTTTCGCATACTCGGACGGTTCTTCCATTAGTATCCAGTACTAGATATTTCTTTCAACCATTTGTTTCACTCTACTAACTTTTGAAACAAATGTTACAGCGAGGCCTGTACTGTATCTCCAATAATTATTGTGAAAACTGACCTTCCACATTCTAGCTTCTCATTACCAGCAGACATTTCAAGCAAGTTATACAACTAGTCTAACGTAACCTCACTAAAATATCCCAAAGCATATATGCTAATGTGGCACAAATAATTACATATAGAATAAGTTTAGCTATCCAATATCTTTGAAAATGAATGAATGAATGAAATGAATATGAAATATCGTTGCGAAATTTCGTTGAAATTATACGTGTTTTCGACTTTATCAAACGGCGCGTCTGTATCTTATGGCGTGATCTTATGACCGTCTGGCGGTCCGCGCCGCGAGTTCTTTCCGGCCGTTTCCAAAAGGTGGATAGGGCAGACAGCTACCTACCGGAGAGACGGGACTCGTAATCGTTACGTAAAACAGGTTTCCAGAGCATTGCACCTGTTCCTGTACCAAGTCCTTTTACATCCAGGCCACATCCTACCTGCCTTTCGCATAAATCTGTACAAACACCTGAGTAGGTATACGCGCGTACGTAAGAGGTTCATATTTTATTGCGCACTTTGAGATATCTCCGTGTCACGTACTTCCTCGATCTTATCTATCCCGGAGGGAAAAGAAATGGAAGGATAAGAAGCTCCGACAAATACTAGAATTAGAATAAAAAATCTAATGATATTTTGATGATTAGGATTGATGAAAAACACATTGCAATTAATTGTTCATAGTTGCGGTTTTTACGTAAATCAAGTTTTTTTTTTAATACAGCGTTTGAATTTCCCGGTCGCGTGTGACGTCACACAGTACCTTCAACGCACAATTCTACCGTCTGGCGGCGCTGCGGACAACCATGGCCAACAGAATAACATGGCGGCCGAGGAATTGATGATTTTCAATTGCTGTTTACAGTTACATGAAGTTGATTCTATAATTATTATGGTTTTGAAAAATTGTATTCATTCATCACGCGCCCGTTTGTCATAGATATTTGTTGAGGTTCAATCTGGGGAAACTTTCCTGTTTGCAAAAATTAAATTTTACTCCTTGACACTGTTACTTTCGACACCGTTGTCTCTAGACACTGTGATCAGCTGTATCTACGCCACTGTTACGTCTGGGCCAAGTGTGCACCGGGCGTATGTAGCCCCAGGGACATTTCGGAGGTTAGGGAATGTCTGTAGTTCGGCAGCACTGTATGCGGATCCGAAATTAAAGCGCAGCTTACAATTGGTAGAGTTTCTGTCCTCTAATCGATCAAATTTCTTTTTTTCGATCTCCGTTGCTTCGATCAAACCGAAAAAACACAATTTTACCGAGTTCGTTTGCTTTTCAAACCCTTCCACGATCATTCTCTGGTCGATTTTTCACAGCCTTGGTAGAAGCCGGCAACCGCGCAAGCGGCCTTCGTGCAGTCGATAACGTTGATCTATCCACGTTCTTTATGCTTCGTATACGTTACTAAATAATCAAGATCGGAAGTAACGAATGAACTCCCCGAGAATATACCTCTACAAACTTGAAAAAATGACAGATCGAACAAGCTGAACACAGACTATACTCCGAGTCTCATTAAGTTTCCTCATTCCGTGTCTTATCAAGTTCGCCGTATCGTTTCGCCAAAAGATTCGTCATGAAAAGGCACGCGATTAATTCATACAGTGTTGCCATTCACCACCGGCTCGTTCCGAAGGTCCGATTCGACTCTTTCCTCATTCCATTTGACTCCGTCCGTTCCTTTCGAAGTCGTGGATCCGATCCACATCGTGTTTGGACGAAACCGAAAACCATCCTCGAACGATGGTGTCGCGTCGCTCTTGGGGGAGCTCAATGAGTCCATGGGTGGACCTCACGGTTCACGGCTCATGGCTCATGGGCTGGAAGCTAGTGGCATTTCAGCAGTGGAGGGGGACGAAATGGTCTCGTGTTCACGTTCCTATCCTCAGTCGCTTCGCGTCCGCTGCTGCGCGCGCGCCGAGCCCTCGCCGTAACCGTAACCGTAACTTCTAACTTCAATTTTCATCATTTTTCACATCATTTCTTTCACTTTTATCTGTGTATTAACGAAGTTTTTTTTTTTGTTTTTTTTTTCTTGATAATGGCAGAAACGAGAATTCGATTTAATCCTTTCCGCCTGATTCTTATTATCGTGTACAATTGTGAATAATCGTTGTAACCTGTATAAAAAATGATCGAAACGTAATAATGGATCGAAAAAAATTGTTGAAAATAAAAATGTGTCGATGATTCATATTTGTGAGCAATATGGGTTTTTGGAGAAATCGATTTCTAATTGCTGTTTAGTTTCTATGATCAGTGAAACTTTGATCAATCCTGTTAAAGTTTGAAATAAAATAACTCAAAAGTGTTGTGTGGTGTGCGAGATAAAAAAAAAGTGCCGTGGAGTATTTTAATGTGTCTTAATGGTATTTGAAAATATCGTTATGCGGAACCCTGGGTTCTTGTTCGAAGATGCCAGGCACGGTTACATCCAGTATATCAGGTAATTTTCGTCGAATCCCCTTCTTCCCGGTCTTAACAACACCCGTTACATCGCTGCTCGAATCTCCGAGTGGCTTCAATTCGAACGCGTGTCTTTTGTTCAACGCGCAACGGACGAGCGCACGTGTCTCTCCCGCCCTTAGCTCGTTTCTGAATCAACCGTCAAATAAAAATGCCTCATTTAGTCTGGCCAGAGATCCGATTATTCGAAACGTGGTTATCGCTGCTATAGATCCGCAGAGCACACTTATGGGAATTGTATTCTCATTTTTAAACGTTGCGTAGTTACGCCTCTTCCTACCATTCCGAGTTATCAGCGTATTCCCAAGCGATGCGGTTGCACGCCCGCTCTTATCTCGCGGAGATAGTGAAGCTACGATCTTTCAGCGCCGAAAAATATCCACCACGTTGAATAGACGGTGAAAAACACGAGGGGATATCAAAGTGGGGCTGGAGGAACCATATTTGGGGGTGGATTCCTCTCGAAAATTTGAAACGAAAGTTCCTTTGCCAGAAATTCGAGGGACGTACAGTTTCCGAGTTATAAAGACTTTGCGCGTCGACTAATCAGACGAGCGGCGTGACGTTGGCTGCGCGTGGCTAACGCTTCTGATTGGTTCACTTGGGGCTCCCGTATCTCTGAAACTACAGGTGCTACGAATTTTTCGCAAAGGAACTTTCGTTCCAGTTTTTAAACAGGAATCGATCTCAAAATTTGAATCGATTTTTTTTTCCGTCGAATGCTACATTGAATAGACGGTGAAGAACACGAGGGGAGATCAAAGTGGGGCTGGAGGAACCATATTTTGGGGTTTGATTCCTCTTGAAAATTTGAAACGAAAGTTCTCTTACCAGAAATTCGAGGGACGTACAGTTTCCGAGTTACAAAGACTTTGCGCGTCGACCAATCAGACGAGCGGCGTGACGTTGGCTGCGCGTCGCTAACGCTTCTGATTGGTCCACTTGGGGCTCCCGTAACTCCGAAACTACAGGTGCTACGAATTTTTCATAAAGGAACTTTCGTTCCAGTTTTTAACCAGGAATCGACTCCCCTTCGAATCGATTTTTTTCCTATCGAATGCTCAGTTTAGCCCTGAGGTTTTAGGGGAGACAAAATTCTTTTTACTCTCTTCATTCCCACGTATTTCAAAGGGACTGGTTTTGTATGCGGTGTGAGATTTTGTACCGAAGCAGACTGCAGCGGCGATTCGAATCGGTTCATATCGTGGCCCTCTCGCTCTTTGGGCGAAGGCAGAGCCCGTTTCGACTCGACGAGAATTAAAATGGCGCCTGCGTCAGCTGACGATCTACGACAGCTGGCCGAGCCGGTGCCCCACAGCGAGGAGGGCTCGGTCCCGACCCCATACTAACTTATTTTTCTAATGATTATCTCAGGACAGAAATGTGCGGGCACAAAGGTGCACCGCGCTAATTGACTTTTAAATTGATACCCATACGTCCAACGGCTTTTCTCGTCTGACCGTATAACATCCCAGGAGCCGAAGGGGTCAAAGACAGATTAACACGGGGAAGAAATTCTCCGGTAGGCATATTGGCATCAGGAGCAGCGTTCTAGAGGTTGCGTGAACGTCGTCGTGTACAGCCGCGTTGTCTCGGAAACGAATTTCAGGCCGATGACATATCGATTGAAGGAGTCTCCGGCGCCGCGATGGCTGGACGAACGAACACACCAGGAAGTGGGCGAGCGAGGTACGAGGAGTCGGTGTGGGCACCACAAAGAACACAAGTTTGTGCTTTCTGTTTCCACTGGCAACGTGCAGCAATGCGACGGCTTATCGATGCACCGGGTGTTCGAATCGCTGGAGATAATCCCCGCTCATATTTTCCGAGTGGGTTTAATGAGCCGCGCAATGACCCAGATGAAAATACGCTTTTCGAGTATCTAGCCTCTCTCCGCTTTCTAGAGACGATACGATTCGCCACTATTCTTACAGAAGGGCGGACTCGAAACTACGAGTGAGAAAGGGGGGGAAACTAAAACGCGCGAAATCAATACTCGTGACATCGCACCAGGAGTGGAAGACGAGGCCAAGAAACCTTAAACTTGAGCTGAGAACCGTGGTTTTATCTCCACGACGCTGGAAAAGGGGGGCCTCCAGCCTCTGTCTAGGAAGGGTCACAGCCAGAGCTGGATGACTAACGAAAATAAATGCACCGGGTGGATGGATAGGTAGCCCGCACTGTATGCCCCGAAAAGTACGGCTGGGAACCCAGCATCTAACAGCACAAGGCTTTATTATGGTAAATAGCATCGAGCTTTCAGACGCCCCAGGCTATCGCCGAGCCACTCTAGACGCGGATTGAATCTCTTTCCCGTCGCACCGCAAGCTTATGTTCATTATCGAAGTAACATTTTTGCTGCTTTCGAATATCCGAAGAATTGCTTTGGTCAATTGTTGAATCGATTATTTACTGAAGAAAATTTCTAGTAGTATGTGTACGGTGCAGTCAGAGTCACCGGAGAAGGGGGACGATTCCTTTATCCGGTTTCATGGAATCCCAGATCGTCGATCAAACTTATGTCGATATCCAATTTCTTCGAATACTATTATCGTGACTCGACGCGTTCGAGTTTCGTATACAGAAAAACAAGACCCGATCGTTTCACGTGGGGTGAAACGGAGATACGATAGCCAGACCAACAAACCGCAACCCTACATCATGTGACAGAAGTCACCTATAGCCTCGAGGGAACGAGAAAAATTAATCATTGTGAGAGACGAAAAACGAAAAATGGCACATCGATGATGACTTCGCAGTAGCTCAAAAAAGTCTTTGGTGTGCGGTACACAAAGAAAAGTGTAACGACACTTTAGCTGCTAAGCGCAACGCATTAAAGCGTGTTACGCAAGAAACTTGATAACCATGTGCTCGACGGAAACAATACGACCACAGATAACGCGCTATAAGAACTTGCATACCCGAAGGTTCATCATACGTCGGAGTATCATATGTAGCAATAACTGACTGTATTGAACCTCGTAAAACACACGATGATTCGCTCAATTATCACTAACCAATCAGCAAGAATGTTGTATGTACAAGTTTATTCATGGTTAGCATGCATGCACGGATGAAGGAGGTAAAAGCACCAGTGACCAATTTTCACTACACTTGTCGTTTACTTCGTCCTGCTGAATTACTGATTTAATTAGGATACTATGACTTGAATCAAAATTCATAATTCAAAAATGTCGCTACATATGTAACCAAAAACTACGCTGAAGTGATCAGAAGAGGTGCGTCTAATTTAGTGTTGAAGCTCTTAGATGACACAATTTATTCATTCGACATTTAGAATGTTCGATATTATTTAGTATAGCGAAATAATTGTTCTTAAATCAATTGCTTCGTTGAGTTTCACTTGACGCAATGAGACTTGATCAGAGTGGTTCTGCCGATGGAGAAAAACTAATTCAGCGACTACGCAGTTGATCAGTATTTGTAATTAATGACCCGTCTTGACCCTCTTCTACTTGGATCGTAGCTGTAACATATTTACTGTCAAGAGAGGAGAAGATAAGGAATTGGTATCCTCCGTATATTCACAACACGATGACAAATTATACAGAAACGAAAGTCCAATCAAGAAGAATAAAACGATGGTATCACTATGTGAATGAAAATAAAACGATATTAAAGGACACGATGATTTCTCATCAGACGCTAAAACAGTTCCTTTTTCTCTTTATTCTTCTTCTTTCGTCACAGAGTGATCAACGTAATTACCCTATTCGTGCTCGGTCAGACTGATGGGAGAATTAAGAGTCGGTGGCAAAGTTTTAAGAGCAGACCATTTGCAATATCTAGACAAACGGAGTTCAAGTACTTCATTCAGGATCACATTCAGGACTTGCTAACAAGCGATCTTCATCAAAACTCCAGGCGTAGTGAAACAGAATCATGATAAATATGAAGAAACTTTTGTGGAGCCAGTGGTGTTCTCTTCTTATTTCCTCCACGTATTGAAAATGTTTTTTGGTTTCGTTTGAGGCGGTGCTAGAGTCGAGGTTGTAGACTTTGATGCGCCCAGTTGAAGTCCACCGGAAAGATTAAACTCTGAATGTTTTCCTTTTTTTAGAAAGTTTCATAAGTAATCTACGATCTAAGACGTTCCCAAAGCGCCTCCAAACAGCTCTCTGACCATTTGGCTGACCTTTATATCTCATTTCCGCTGACCTACGATGCTCGGGTCTTGATATTCACTTCTGAACGCCGAGCAGTTTTTCCTTTTCATTTTTTCCCGTGACGCAGTTCAGCCTGACAAAGAAGGACAGAAAAAAAAGTACGATGATGCAGATGGGCGTGGTGGGCTTTTCCATTTCTTAAATCTCTGAAAGACCCACCACCCCATACATACCTTTCACAAATCTCTTTTGCCAGATGTGCTGCAGCGTAGGTATGCTCCAGCACTCGGCAACCTTGGTTTCACCACGTGTGCCAGGTCCTCGTTGTGCGTCACGTGGAAGAGATAGGCGGGTATCAATAGACCCGGAATTCCTGGGTGTGGGTATTTTAGGGGTTAAGGGGTTCGACTACCTTCGATTCATAGAAAGTTAGGTAAATTTCTAAAAACCATTCCCATCGACTCGATGGTTCTTCGAAAATGACCCGGTTTCCTAGTCCGACTTCTCAGAAAATGTTATTCGTTCATCTTCTTGATCAAATTGACAGCAAATTGTACCTCGAAACGCGGTTTAGGTCACTTCTTGTCCATCGTTGCGTTCGGCGAGTTTCCTTTCCTGCGGTCAACAGGATATTAGCTCTAATCCCGGAAAAACATAAAATGGGTCTCTATAGTATCCGAGCCGGCGTACCAATAACATGATTAACGGTTATTGCTCAGCTACTTGACCACTCAACTTGACCACAGTACTTCGCGTCTACAACTAACTGCTATATTCATTTGTCGTTGTGTAGATACTGTCTTTTTACTTTCTCCAAAGACTCAAGTTTCTTTTCACCAAGTAACCGAAAAACCCCTCTAAGTCCCTAAATTTCGGACTTAGGAAGGTTACGTTTATTATTCAGTGATTAATCTTTCGCCATGCAATTAGTCACACCGGTGAGCCCAGATTCGAGTGACCGCTATAATCCCTTCTTAATTTTCTGTATCATTATTTGAAATCCTTTGTTTGAATAGATTCGTGAATAGACCAACAAGCAGAAATGAAAAACTGTTGGCTTCAGGTTCCGTCGTTCATAATGAGCCGGAAACGCCTTCCGGAATGACTGTGTAGATTGTAACAACATCGTTATGACACGAGGTCCTGACTTTTTTTTTTGTAGAAATTTTTCGTATTTTCGTTACATTATTCGATCATTTGTTAAACAATGATGGAAAATCGTAGCAATGGTGGACGTTTCACTGTCTTTGGCCACGATTTTGCTAACCCTCGACATTTGTCGCGGAGCCGTATGTGCATAGGAGACGTTAAGCGTGGATACAGGTTCTCCGATGATGTGTCGTAACCTGGTGAACAAATATTTACATGTTGAACGTGTATACAACCAAGGCTTGCAATTACAGTGACGATAATAATTAATGAATTTGAAACGCGTGGTTTCAATTGTCGAAGGGGAAAAACATTATACCTATTGCACACGCGTGTTTGTAATTTCCACGTTTATTTACCATCAGAGTGACGCAGCGGTTCGGAACTCATTGTTCATTATTCTGCGTGGGATTCATCGAATACGTACAAATAAATAAATAAATAAATAAATATTCAACGATTTATTTATTTATTCACTCCGATAATTATCGCGGATGTTTTACTTTCGAAAAAAAAGAAAGGAAAATGCTCAAAAAATGTATTTTCGTTTATTTTTTTGTGAAGTCCACTTTCAATGGAGGTTCTAGATTTCTAAAACACGTCGATTTATTTCAATTAAAGCCTAGATACGTGTCAATCCTTTCGTGAAATTGGTATTATTATAATCGCGGTCACGAGATTGACGAACAAAAAAAAATGAATAAATAAAAAATATGGATCGATTCTATTCCCGTAGACTGGCTTATTACTTATTCAGGCCGTCAACTGCTGACGGTATATATAAATACGGCTATACTAAATTTTTAAGGTCACTATATATACTTCACTCGTTCGACGATTAACGGTCCATCGTAAAAATTCACCATTGTGTCTTCGTCGGTAATTTATAACGTATGTCTCGATGGAAAACTACGACAGCTTAAAAAGTGACTTATTCTTCTCCTTCTTCATAGAAATTAAGATGCGATTATATTTTTTCTTTGTCATACTTTCGGAAGACATTGCTTCTTTATCAGAAAATAGATATTTATGTGGCATGCGCAGAATGTAAATGTTTATTCGGCAAGGTTATGTTCTTCGTACGAGCCGTTGGTTTTACCTGGCGAGCCGAAGGCGAGTACTAAAAACATAACCTTGCCGAACAGTTACTTTCTGCGCTCGCCCCATACAATATTTTTTACGGAGAAGGCATTAATAGTCACTTTGACGCCAGTTGAGTTCCGCACGAACTGCGTATAGGAGCTGCTGTAAAAGGTAGTAGAGAGGGGGTAACCTGCGGTATAAAGACTTTATTCCGCAACTTTGACACGCGCACTTCGAACTGCGCATCAAATTTGCGGAATAAAGACTTTATACCGCAACTTTGAACTTAGCGGTATAAAGTGCCACTTGCCGGAACGAAAACAGGCGTCAAAAAGTGACTTTTTAATGCCTGTGCCGTAAAAATTTACATCTCGATGGCTGATGGATGGATTTTATAAATCGATAAATTCAAGATCGAAAACTAAAATTTATATTCTTCTTTGTTCCAGGTATGCTTTGGACTGGGCCATGTGCCTGCGATGCCATAGATTTATCCATCACGGAGAGTGAGTATTTAGAATTTCGGATTTCGAGAGATTTTAATGACGAAGACGATTAGTGGAATTTTTTTGCGAATCAAATGACGTCCATGTTAACCAGAATATTTCGCAGAATATTCGACCACTAATCACAAGCTTCTTTCCCCAACCGAATTAATCGATACTTGGTAAAAAATGTTTTTCATATAATGATCAGATAAAATTCTGTAAAATTTTATTCTCATCTTGACTCTATAATATAATTATTCTCTAGCTAGTTGATATAATTATTCTCTAGCTTTGATACAAAATTTTAAATAAATATATTTTTTTCACAAGTAATTTGATAAGATTTATACGAAATTATATATGCATACCATTCGATATAATTTTATTGCTACAATATTGAGATAGAATTTTACATATAACTTTATCTGGTCGTACAAAAAACATGTTTAACTTGTTTTTTTCATACCCGACGGATTTTTTTCCGAAAATCTCTGTTCTAATTTTTTTTTTTTTTACATCAATTATGGGGGTTATGAGAGACCTGAGGGGTTGAAAAAAATTTAATAAACAGTCGTATTAAGTACGTGAAAAGGGCGAGGCATAAATATTAACCAAAGTTCAAGTGAAACCGACCTCAAGTTAATCGCGTATGCGAAGAGGAAGTAAAATCCGCGGGTAGTAAGATTGCATACGGCTTTTTTATTATTCATTATTATCAAGAACCAGTTTGTGAAAGCCGTTAGGATAAGATTTCAATGCTAATATAACGTTGACTGTACAATTGCATACAAGCAGCAAACTTATAAATAAAAAAGGATCTTCATAGTTGAATCAATACCAAAAACCGATGACAGCGTTTTTGACTGTTAAAAAAAATCCATAACGAGCAAAGTAAGATTTCTTAAAAAAAAAAAAAAAAAACGCTTTTCTATCTTCAAAAATTGCTGAAATAATTTTTGAGGAAGAAAAAGTCACTTCGACTCGGTGTTTCGTGTATAATTTACAAATGTGCGAGTGAAAATTTTGAATTTAATTAGCACCTCCTCCCCTCCTCACCGGTTCAACTAATTTTGTGGTTTAGTCGTAATGGTTGACTCTAGTCAGTTTCGGTTAAGCAAGGTCAGGCACAGTCTCAGTCTGGGTAACGGATGCATGGGAGTAAATTGACACACTCGACATTACCGGGCAGTTAACCTAGCCTAGCCTAACCTATTGTCTCTCAATCTGGCTCACACCCACGCGAGATAATGACACCCGACACTAAATACTGCGCGCTGGACACTGGATAGTGGAAAGTGGAGAGTGAGTGGTCAATCCTATGTGGGCATGCAGGATGACCATCGCCGCACATTCATTTCCACCGTAAAAACCTGCAGCTTCAATTCATATTTTTTTCTTCAATCAAACTCAGACAAATTACAGATTGGAGAATGTAGATCAATTTTACTCTATATTCTTCCCAGATTGATACTCATGTTTTATCAACGGTTCATGAACAGTTCAAAAAGCTGATTAGAGATCTGCAAATTCTATCATACCACGTGGACGAAACTTTTTTTTTTTACGATTGTTATAACACAAAGCTTTATTGATATCTATAAATTGATCGGTTTTTACAAAGATTTTTTTATTTTTACTATAACAGAGTAACGGTAGCTCGCTCATTATGCTATTCGATATCGTATCGTTGAAATGAAAGTCTCAAATAATTTTTTAAAAGTTATAGTGGGTCTCAAATTGAAGTGCACTTTGATTTTCAAATAAAATATATGTGACCAAAATGCTTTTGAAAATGATTTTTACTAAAGAGAAGAAAATGAAAATGAACAAGGGATTGAATCGAAGTGAATTTGAACTTGACGCAGGTATAGAAGGAGCAACAGGTGTTGTCCCTTTAAAAAATTTCGGTATCCAGGATTTTCTGTGTAATTAATATTCAACTGCACTTGCGTGAATTTTAATCCCCTCAAATACCACTTCGTGGTATATTTTTGGCACTGTAGGGCACTTATTTTCCCGAATTTGGAAAATGGCCAAACACGATTGTTGAAGTTTAGCAAAACTGTGACGTATCGCCGACAGGTGGTGAATCCTGTCTATAGTCTATCCCTGACGTAATTAATTGGTTACTCACAATATTCACTTCTTTCCAAATTACTCATTCATTCGATAATTTGTTGAATTTGAATTATGTTTGGAGAATTTTCATTGAAATAAAAAACAATATTCAATAAATTCCTTATACAATTCATAATCGAGTTTGTGACATTTTTTTTTTCGTCAATATCTGCATTCTTGCATTTTTGAACAACAAAATTCAACAAATCAACATAATTAAGCACGTGGTTTTTTCTGATCGCAACGATCTTCGATCTTAGCATAAGTTCCCATTTTCCTATCTCGAAGTGCAGCGCGCGAGGTTTATGTGGTAGGTGTTGGAGATTTTCTAATAATACAGAAGCCGGCAGATTTCCAAACGCCCACGCAATTTCACGACCCTCTCGTAACATTCGCTAAAACATCACTGCGTGCAATGAATATCCTTCAGTATTCTCTCGACCGGCGGCCTAATCGTGTGCATATTATACCTGTGCCTCTATGTATAGTCTATACCTTCGAATTTTAATCTTACCTGCAGTATAACGAACTGCAGTCCGTGTTGGATCACGATTACGTAATTATATATGAAAAAAAAAATTAATAATAATATGAATAATCTGAAAACTGTACTTAAACCTAGTTTTTTTTTTTAGAACGTCGAACGGTTTGTCTTATTCGTCTCTCATTTTTGTCGAATCGAAACGATATAGAGAATATCAAATTTCTGAATTATGAGAAGAGCGGGTGTTCGATAATAGTGCGTGGGTCGATATTAGCCTGAAAGGATTTATGTTCATTCCTCGTAATCGGATCAGCCTCGATTTTTATACCGTTTTCTTGTATCGTTTACAGTATCGATCACAGCTTGTAGTTTAATTGGTTTTCACATTTTTAATTATCCATAAAACAGAACGATATAATAATAATAATAATAATAATAATTGAAGAAAAAAAAGAAGACACAATAGTGGAAAAAAGTTTTTTTTAACAAAAGTGAAAAAGTGCTTTTAAGGTACCAGCATAACGGAAAGCTTCTACGATCTTGACATCCCTGCCAACGGTGCAGGGGTGCCAACCCTTTATGTGAACGGATATGTAGACAGGTAAATAATTTTAAAAAAAAACCTTTGACGAACGAACAACGATTTAGGAAGATCGGCCCTTGAGAGACTGTGCACTGTGGGAACGGACCCTTCTTTATGTTTTCTCCATTCAATATGTTTTCTTTACGGTCGAAACCATTTCCGCTGTACAAAATATCCGGATGGAGTAGATATTCATGTGGCATGTGCGTAAAGTGACTATTTTTAGACGAGGTTAGGTTTTTTTTCTAAAGATTAATGGACGTTTTTCTGCTAGAAAAATAATAATTCCAAGACCCATGCATTATTTTCACTAAAAGTTAACTCGACGTCTATGATGACTGCCGTAAAAAGTCTTTTTGAGGCAGTTTCGAACTCACAGTTGTATAAAGTGCCACTTTACCGATTGATGCCAGGCGTTTCTTATACCTGTTAAAGTGAAGATTTCAATTAATGAATTGTTGAATTATAAACTGCAAAGTTAACAAAACAATACTCAAGTAGATTTTGTTATACTGACCTTCGTCCACTTGAAAATTTTGGAAACTGTATCCCTCTTTTTCTTTTTTCTCGGAAGTGTTTCATCGTTGTCAATGAGAAAATATCGATAATGAATAGATCGTTGATTAAAATAAAATTAAACTAGCCTCATCATGCGTATGATAATTATTATTTTGAATTTATTCGATCTCAGCTACATTTTTGAAAACTAATCACTCACTTGGATAAGAGAAATAATTTTTAGTCCCTGCAAAAAGTAATTTGTCTCCCCAAAAAATTGGGATTCTAATTATCATATAAAATCGAATAAATAAATGAATAAATAATATATAAATTTTTTGACATGACTGTGGGAATATGAGGATATATGAAAATGTTTATGGTACTTGTGCACACATAGCGTGCAGTAAACTAAATAAAGATTCTCAAATTAAACATCAACGTTTTATGTATGGGCATAGAGAGTACCTCGACGTGTGCCAGGGTCGATAAGTGAAATATATCATTGAAAAAAAAAAAAAAACAAGCAAAAACGGCATGCCGGAGAGGTGACCGAATGAAACAATTCCCAGGCTTGAGATGATGCTTTTATTAATAGACGTATCATTCTCATTCCATACTACGTAACTTCGAGGCATGTTGAAATACACGGAAAATGGGGTCGCTTGCAGTTTATTTTCATTCCTTTCCGTGTTACTTTTTATTATTATTTTTTTTTAAATGATTTCTAAAAATGACACGAATGATGATTGTGCAATAAAAAAGTTGCTTAAATTCTTCTAATTTTTTTTTTTTTTTCACAATTGGGATTGAAATAGTGATGAAATATTTGGAATTGTAATTGTAATTGAATCGGAATTGTAAAAAAAAAAAAAAAGTCCACTTACGTTCGGTACGATTATGAATTGCCAAAGCGTGACTGCAGTGTTACAGACTCATTAATTCACGCGCGCAGTTGGGTGTGACAATCTTATCAGTTGTTACTTTTATCGACTTCCATTTCTACCTCTGCAGCACATTTTCACGTATAGTGTTGTAAAAAGTGACGTGTGTAGGTTCAAATAAATAACGATGACTTTACGTGACGTTTACATTGCCCCCACGTACCACCCTGACATGACGTCACGTAATTATTGAGTTATATAGATGCCTCAGGAATCAATCAATTTTATCAATCATCGCCATTTAAAATCTGAGTTTATACAAAATTATCGAAGATTTTATTTTTTTTTTTGCACAAGTTATCTGAAATTTTTTTCACAAATAATTTAATTACCAAAATCAAAATGAATGGAGATTCATTAATTATTCATTTTAGGAGATTATTCACATTAAATTTATCGATTCAAAGATACTAAAATTATTTCCTACTATTAACAATAAATCAAACTAAATCATCGGTAAAACATCCAAAACTAATCAAGGAATGACATAAATCATTACGGATTATCACAAATGACTAGTTTTTATCACATTTTCTTATTTTTACGTGACACATAAAATTTCATAAAATTTTTACCCCCAGAAATTTATAATATTTTCTCTTTCTCTGTAAGAGAGAAATCTGTTTACCAATTTTTTCGATCATAGTCATAAATAAAAAAATAAGACTGATTTCGATTTTGGTCATTTTTGGCTTTTATACTCTATTTATCCTGAAGAGGCTATTTCGAGTTTTGTGAAACAGTCTCAAACGTTGCCAAGAATTTATTATAAGGTACCAATTGAGTAGGTACTAAAAATTTTTTACTTCAGCATTGAAAACTGTCTTATTTTTTTTTTTTTTAACAAGGAATCTCGTAATCGTTTACTTTCTTTCATCCTTCATATCAATTGATGCGTTTATTATTTTTTCTTCTTAAATTTATGATTCTTTGGCTCACAATATAAACGGCTCTTAAAAAAAAAGTATACGTGGCCAACTCCGATGGAACCACAAGTCCAGGGCTCTCCGAGAGTCCAACGGTCGAGACATTCCAAGTCGATGATACTCTGCGCTAAATTCTGAGCTCCTCGTCTCCTCCCTATACCTACCATATACCATACATACATATTCTTCTCCCTCCTCTTCCTCCTCCTCTGGACCTCTCTTTCTCTCTTTGTCCCACTCTTCTTAATTTTTTTATTCCAAAATCCCTCTTTCTTCTTTCATTCTCCTGCAGGCTAAAGCATAAAAATTCTACCGTAAACCCCAGATGATTCCGACCCACCCGGGATGATACCAAACCAGACCAGGATCCTCCTCCTCCTCCTCCTACTCTCCCTCCTCCATGAAAAGAAAGGAAAAGAAGAAATTTTTAGCACCTTGTGTCATTTTTTTTCCAAATCTTGTTCTCAGTATTGAATTTAAATGTAACAAATTTAAACTTTTCAAAGAAATACAGAGAAAAAAAAATTAGAGATGTCATTTTTACAGATCCTGGTTTCTTTTGTTCTTTTCTTTCATCTTTTACGATGTTTCGAAACAAAGAACAGAATAATTTAGTTTCATCAAATTTGCGAAAGTAATAATCTTGATAGTCTCACATGGATTATAGTTCGGCGAAATGGTACCTCTGATATTTTTTGCATAAGTTTCTTGCGGTATAAAAGGATACTTCGTTTTTACTTAATTTTTTTTTTTTCTCTTCATTCTCTGTTAATAAATGAGCTTGTCACAGACGGAGAACGAGGGTTTCGTTTCGTGCGGGTTTGAATAAGAGACAATTTATGCATTTGCTTTCGCCACTTTGTACTCGTAAGTTGTTGTACCGTATATCTATACACAGTTATAGGCAGACCTGTTGAAGATGGTCTAAGGGGCTAAGGGTCGAAAATGGTAGAACATGTTCAAGGGAACCGAAGACACCAAAAGTAAAGTAAAAGATACCCTATACCTGAAATTCCTTTCTACGTTTTACACTCCCACCTTGCTTGAAATACGTACAATGAATTCCTACTCATCGACCTCGAACGCATTATGTACACCCACCCGGGTCTCTCTTTTTTTTATTCTCAAAGGGACAAAGGAGAAAAGGCCCAGGTAAACTGGAAGGGCGTAATTATTGGCGGAGCGTTCTTGCGAAAAGGAACAAAAATCAATAATTGCCTTTGAGCTTCATTTCGAAAGTTGCCTAGTGATTATATTTATTATATGATATTCGAAGCTTTGATTATATCGTTATTTTTATTATTAATTATTATAATTATTTTATTGCATTATTTTCAGCCTCAGCGAGTGTTATTTTGCGGGAAAGGGCGCCGCCCTGGTACTTCCGCCAAACGAACGAGCTCGACCGTCAAGACGTGTCTCGTCGGCGGGATGTGACATTCAGCAGCACCTACAGTCCATGTTCTACCTTCTGCGACCGGAAGAGACTCTGAAGATGGTGAGTCCTTATCTAATATTTTTTTTTATACTATTTTTTTCGTTCTTCGAAATCAATTATTTATTATACTTGGCAATACTAGTCTGAGTGTGTTGGTTTACTTTCGGGAATCCATTAGGCTAGTCTTAAGATTCTTCTAAGAATCATTTAACCCACATATTTACATCGTGCTGCGTGTATATACGTATTGTATAGGTAATTATCCTAATGGATTCAAGAATTAATGTTGATTCCATTTGATCAATGTTGTCAAATTTATTTGTCGTGATCAACTTAAACTGCGAATTGAAATAAATCACTAGGGACCACTAAAAACCATTCGAAATCACAATAATCTTCGGACGTAACTGTAAATCACTAGAAAGTACTCGAATGAAATTATTCGATAAAAACAACTAGAAATGGTGATGAATATCATCCGTACTCCAGATTCTGATGTATCAGGATTTCGAATGATCAGTTTTGCTCAGAAATTCTCGAATTTTTGTCAATTTCGTTCAGCTAAATTCTACTCTGCCTCAGGGTGGTATTCATGGTCAGTACTTATTCCCAAGGTAGTCCTGACTTCAGTTTCGACTCCACCAATCGAGTCGTTTTGGAAATTATTTTCAAAATAATTATTACAATTCCATTCGGTACGACTTTGAGCATTCATCATACAGCATTTTGGAGTATCAAGTTCGACTCCCGGCTCGTTTAACCTGATTATACACTCGGTATCGAACAGCCATTAATCAGACAATGTGAGTAATGAATTATCAACTCGGAGGAAGACGTATGTTCAGTCGGTACGAAGTACGTTAAGAACGAGGGTAATTGGCAGACGGGATGTCCATAGATTAAGGCAAACAAAGTTTGCGTGGGTCTCAGGTCGTGGGTCACAGCTGGTAGGTCACGGTTGAACGGGTGTACACGCGTGGGTGTATATATGATTAGCATCTTTCAAATGATGGAATAATGTGGCTTAACGAGGTACAGTATCTCGAGTCCCAAGAAGATAAAGAATTTTCTTTCCTTTTCTTCATTCTCCAAATATTTTCATTTATGTACGGAGTTTTAATAGATTTTTGGCAAATTCAAGCCTCTGCGGTCCAACATCTGTCACACTGACATTACGTTGAGCTTCTTGTTTAGAGTGTATTTCTTTTAATGGCTCTTGTCGTGCTCATCCCTTGGGGCTAGAGAATCGAGATAATTTATTCGCCTTTTATTCATTTACTCTTTTATTTGTCTCTTCTTCTTTTATTTTTTATTACTTTTTCATTTATTCGACGAGTAATTGCTTCGATACAGTACTATTATCGCCGTCGACTTTCGCAAATCGTATTAAGAACGAGGGCATCGTCGAAGGTGAGACCGATGCTGGAATAAGAAGGTCGTGAGAAATGAATTTTATCCTGTTAAATGAATATACGGAATTTGTTTTTTTTAATTGTAGTAATAAAACTTTGAATCAACGGGACAAAATGTCCCATCGGGATCACTAAAAATTCTAATTGAAATAGAGATTTTTTTTTTTGGGCTCATTGTTCTAATCAATTTTTGTTATATTCTCAAGACATGGTCCGAATTACGCGATTTCAATTTTCTCTTCTTATCTCGTCAAGCTGGTAAAAATTTTGTCTCAAAAATGAACAGAAAATGTTCAAGTTTTTGAACCCTTGGTCCTCTTATCATTCGGTCTTATCGTTTTGCAACATGAAATTGAGTTTAGCTATAGTACGGCAATCTGATAACGTGACAGTTTCCTAACTATGAACAAACACTGTCTACATAGTATAAAGTTCAGAACTTGAGTCTATGCGCACGTGGTTCTTTAGATATGATCGATTCCGTGTCTGTTGGGACTCGTTCACCTTCGAATAAACAGGATACCGCGGTTTCTAGCCACTCCAGATATTTTACGCTAAATAAGGAAGGAGACAGCCGTTGCAATTGGCTTGGTGCAGAATCACATGCATTCAGGTCCCAAAAAGTATTCGTTATTTGATCATCATATACAGGGTGAGTTATCTCCGGGTCTGAACGAGGGAGGGGCTTATTACTGCTGATGCTCCGCCCCTTGGCGTATCACAAACTGTTATCACAATTTGAGTTAACATCAAGCCGTCGATATTTGGTCTGATCGAGTGAGATATTGTTGAATTTCGAATGAAAACAGTTTTTGATACGCCAAGGGGCGGAGCATCAGCAGTGATAAATCCCTCCCTCGTTCAGACCCGGAGATAACTCACCCTGTATAGTTTGAGGAATAGCGAGAATCGCGCCGCGAAATACCGTAAAAGGCTATTACACGGAAATTCTTAGAACCGATATGCACACTACGAGATTGAAGTGCATTAGCTGTTAGCTAATTAGCATATACACGTGTGTATCGACCGACTACGCGGTTTCCCTTACGCATGAGGATAAATTTGTACTTGTGTACGTTACTTGTATCTTGAAAAAATCTTACATAGTTATAGGTGTGCCACTCGTATGTACAAAAGGTGGGCTACACCTCTGCTCTGTCTCAGTGCGTAAGGTAATTCCGATCATTGTTATACCGCAAGTTGGTATATGCTCGAGTGTTTGTGACCGTTGTATGCTGGCGCGGAGCCAAACTCCGTATGGGGTCTTTGTTTACAGATGTCTCTTTGTTATCTCTTTCATTATTTAGTTACCGTCGCTCTATTGTATGCTGGAAGAACAATAAAAAAAAAGCGAAAGTTTACCTGCGGGGATGCGCAGGTAGAATGCACAAAATTGGACATAGAAAGCAACTCGTGCACAACAATTGAACTTTGTTTACAAGTCGACTTCACGTTTCGCACAAAAAGACGAATTCAATGTTTATCGTCCGTTAATGCGCGTACATCGTCGAATGTTATCACGCGCCAGTCTATTGTATTGCCATTCGCAGCTGTTTTCTCTAATTCCTGCCTTGAAAAATTTTGATTCGAGAAGAATTGAGCCCTAGTGTGGAAAGTAGAATGAAAAAAACCCTAGTGCGGAAAGTGGAACCAAGCGGGTATTATAAGGATATCCGTATTTTGATCTATTCGTCTTGATTTTTAGACGGAATTGAAAAAAAAAAACGTGTTATCAAACTCTGAAATATAGTAGAGGCGTAAAAAGAGATGCGAACGCGCTCTTGAAAAGAAGAGTGTCTGAATTAACTGGCAATTAAATTAAAAATTTAGGACACATTTGCGTCTGTAATAAAGTAAATATCGTGGAATGATGTACGAAGACTTGATATTGCGAGTGTTGATTTAATTAGTGGTATAATAACGCGTTGCGGTTTTACAAATCATTATCATTGCTAATTTCTGAAGAAAATAAACGATATAAATTTCTATGGCTTTTATCAAGCATGAAACCAGTTTTATAGTGGGGTAACTTCAACGGTGTTGCGATAACCTAGATTCGACTGTTAGCTATCGTCCAGAATTGAAATTAGCTCACTAAAAGCGATTATTGTTATAGTCAGTGGCTCCAGGCGTACTCGAAGCTGAGAGTTTGTGAGTTTTTGGGTCGATCGCTTCTTCAGACGCGAAGCTATCCTAACCTACTTGATTCTAAATTAAAATTCAGGTCTGTTTAATGTTGACGTAACAACCTCGATGAGGTTGTCTTCTTCCTGTTCAAGTTTTTTTTTTTTTTTAATTCAAACCGACTATCGATTAGATTTTTTGAATCTAACAAGTGCACTGCCTGTTTCTATTTCATTGACGAAAATTAAAGTTATCGAAATGATCCGATGATCCGATTTAAACGTCTAGACCTCGTTATCGCAGCTGCGTGTGGAAATAAAAATGATACACCTTGGAATACTCTTAACGCGCAATGTCTAATTATCAATAGTACTATGTAATTACTTCTAGGATGGGTAGACCGCGTTTGTAACAGTTCATATTATAAGAATCTAGACCCACTGACGTAACACGTAACCCACATATCATCGGTTTACCCAACTGTAATCAGCGCCCATTGTGACCACTCAACAAACCAATATTTAAACGATTGTGACGTCAGTGAATTACGACTTTTGGTCAATTCACTCCAATTAGTCTGTCATCAGATCCAACTTCGTGGTAGGTGAGAAATTTAAATTCTCCTTAATTTTCTACTTTTTTTCGATCCTAAGTTCAGGTTAGTTTAGCTAGTGAAATCTACCGTCGAAGGTGACTATTATCGTAATTACTCAAACGTTTAATAGTCCAGTGTAAAACTACGAGTGGAGGAGGTAGATATAAGATTCATAGCGAATCAGATTTTTCCCAATTTTTATTCTTCAATTCAAAACCACAGTCATAAGAGAGCAGCAGAACAGTTTGGCTACGCAATTTTCATTCTTATGTCAATCAAATCAAATATTCTATAATCGATTAGGTACACCGAAAATACTGTAAAAAAACAATCTAGATAAATAGAATTTCAATTTTTGGAACGAAATCTGTCCAAAATTGGGTTCAAAAGCTCCTGCATTGAAGCGAGTCTGAGTTTTTGCCAATTGCGGCGTATCGGTGAAGCTTGGGTCGCAGGACGCCGCCGCTGCGTGGCGCTTTGGTCGCGTTGGTTTGGCGGACTTTGTATCTTTACCATTTGAAAACGGCTGGAATTTCGAAATTTTTGTTTTTTCTTCCCACAATGCAGACACACCCCGGCGTCTGTCAGCACTTGAACCTGAATAGTTATTTTTCTCTGTATTTGTCGTTTGGATGAATGATCCGGTCACCACAAACTCTGAGATGAAAACAAGCGAACGAAGTGACAAAGGGGGACGTCGACAAAGACCCGGAAAGAGACAACGGAACGTTTAACGGCCGGTGTACGAGGAGACGAGGTCACCGACTGTATTTTTTTTGTTGTTGTTTTGTTTCGGTGAATCGATGAACCGCGATTGTCTGAGACTGTAAAAAAAAACATGAAATATTTTCAATCTGTTCGTACAAATAAAAACGTTGGCGTGAAACTGGAACCAATCAGCGTGAATCTTTAAATTATCCAACGCTAAAACTTGGTCGATGACATTTGGCGCCAGGGCTGACAATGCAGCCGCAATCCGTTAACACCTACGCTCTAGGTTGTCGTCGTTACTCGACGTTAGTTTGTCGATTTGCAAACCGATTCAACTACTACTGGCGTCTTACACGACTGCCTGGTATGGAGTAGCGCAATTTGTACACCGATGTGTGAGTGTTACACCTTTGTGCACTGCAGGGCAATATCTAGAGGGTGATAAATCAGAACACGAGGTGTTCTAGACATTCTGCTTATCCGTTACCAGAGTCATTTTGTCAAAGACATACGAATCCGCATTATATGGGATGTGATCATGGATAACTCGTTCGTCAAACCTTCCTCGAGTCTCTGTTTCTGTTACATTGATGGATAACAAAAAAGATAAAATCGGATGCTGCGGAATTAGCACCTCACAAAGCGGGCAGAATTTTATTCACGGAAACGCAGGGCGTGTTTCATAATTGTTAACGTATATTTGTTACGAGATTAGACGTTAAAAACAACAAGAATATCAATCGCAAGTTAGCAAGACACAACCTTAGATATTCCACCGTTTTAGCACATTTGAAGAAAACACGAGTTCCGTGATAAGGAAACATTGATAATGAAACAAGATATCATTTATGGCGGACGAAAATGATCGAGTGCGTTATAAATTGCTTAGGTGCGGTTCGAAGTTATAATCTGTTCTACGATCATCGACAAGCATCGTTCTTTCCAAGTCGATAAATCACTACCAATACCAATATATCAAGTTTATGGCAGCTACCGTATAACTTGCCGTTGCTCGAAAATTTCGACGCTATACTTTCACCCGAGGCAGTAATATCGTCCATTTGTCCGTCAGATACTACCTCGAATTTGGTTCTATTCTCCGCTGAAACGATCCGACAGACCAGGATCGAGCACCTCGGGGCAACGGCATCGGATCGTCAAGGATTGTAACTCGGCTTGACTGGTCATTGAGCCTGGCTGCACCTCCGCGCTTCAATCTTTCAATCTCATTCTCTTTCTCTTTATCTAAACTTTATCTCAGAACCAACCACCATGTCCCACTTCCCGTTTACTTTTCACGGTTGATAATCGCCGCAGATCAGATCAGCTGAAAAGACAAATGTAAACACTTATCGTACATCAACGGTCATCGAAAGCTACTAAAATTTAGTAATTCTCACGAGTCACGCAAAATAAAAGATGAAAAACGACTAGTGATGTAAGAAGCGACATCAGCATGATCAGAATTCAGATTTTGACACCCTTGAGTCGTTTGATCGACCCTGCTAAGTATTTTCTTCGGTCTGGTAGCGTGATTCAACAAATTCTGAGAGTTTTCCTCATTCGAAGAAAAGGAGACGTCGAAAGACATACCGTGTCTCTGAAACCTTACGACAAGTGATTTTAAAAAAAGTCAATTTTACAATGTGTTATGAACTTTGGATGAGGTATTGATGATTTTTGGAGTATGTAGACTTTGTGGAATCACGCTGTACCGGTCTCCTCAAGGTTATTTATTATCACGGGTCACTCCGATCCTCGTGGTCTGGGTTTGAGAGTAAGAGAACTAGATCTTGAGGCTGTGTTCTTTGCGGCGTAGACCGGAAGCCCTTGGGGCGCGTTTCGATGACCTCGTTGTCAGAGACCGCGGTGCGTATACCCACGCGATACGCAGCAGAGTGCAATTCACGTCCGTGGGTCGGTCGGCAGGCGACAACCTACTTCGCCATTTGACATCATCTCTTTGCAGTAACAGTCTCCGGTCTCTGTTTCTTGGCCTAGTAATAACGCAATAAGAACTTTTTATCATCGTCGTGCGAGACGAGGATGGGACTCGCGCGGTTCAACGACCACATTGGAAATACCTTTCAGCAAAGTTGGTTACAAATTTATAGGCATTGTTTTATCAGCGCGAAAAAGGCTTTAAATCTGCTCCGCGGTAATTGTACTCTTTGTACATTTTGCCCTCCATTCGGCACGCAGTAAAGTTATAGAAATACGTCCAGGCTCGTATTACGACGTCGATAAATACAGAATCTATTTTTATTCAGTGGTTTATAACGGGGTGGAGGCTACCCCTCGTAAAACACGGCAATTCGCTCTTGAAATACAGCCGGTCTCGCCGCAAACGTGATTTGAGAAAAAAATTTCTCGTACATAAAACTTTGGAACGATATAAGTTCTGGTGTGGTACAGCAACGTCGAACGGTATCTTTTCCAATTTTTTCCACGTTCCTTTGTAGTGTCTGCGTCTATTCCTCAGATGAAAACTCAGGAAACTATTTCCATTTCGAACCACAACCTTGATAAAAACAATAATCAAGTGAAATTTGCATAAAACAAGCAACAAAATTCCTCTAAGATTTTAGTATACTACACTACGTAAGCGTATTATGTCAGTGAATGCTTGTCCATAGAAGGCTCGACGCTCGCACCGTCAAGGCATAACACAATAATTATTCTATGACTGCAGAATAAGGAATGAAAAAAAAAAAGTGATCGATGGTTCCGAATTCTCTCATTTATTGCCCGCAAACATTTTCCAACACTCTTCTTTGCGTTTAAAACTGAAAATTCTGTGAACACGAAAGATCCCTAGGGTCGTGGCAGAGAAAAAAGTGGGTCGAACTGGCAGAAAGATTGTGCGATTATGACTCACAGAATCGTCAACGTCGAGGAAAAATCGTGATGCGAATAATTCGCACGCGCTCTAACCTTCTAAGGTCACAATCAGGTTGACCGTACGTCATGCGAGGGTCAGTTGCTCTGCCAATTACACCAGATGCCTGCGCCAGAAACAGCTCAATTCGGGGTTGAACCAATTTTTTTGCTGCGAATTCGGGAGTTGGAGCAAATCACGACGTTTGAACAGGGTTCGAACGTCAATACCCACATCGATTAAAAGAATCCTTCATCAGATGAATACAGAACTCTTGAATAGTAATCTTCTCCGTGCTTCTGGTCGATCTCGTTTACACCTCGTTTTTTGCCACCTCAAACATCATGGCGAACCAGAGTTTCGTCTGAGTGCAAAAAAAAAAAAAACCCGTTAAACCGCTAACGGACTGAAGTTTTTTTGCCACAGAACTGTGTAATAGCTGTTCGTGCGTCTCCTAGTTATAGGCTTTGATGAGTTTCGTGGAACGAAATTTAGCAGAGATTTGATTGTCGTGTCGATATCGATTTCGAGATCAATTATTATTCCAACGTAACGAGGATCGGTTGCGTGCCGAGTGACGAGTAGGATAATAATCCTGCGGTTTCATTATCGCAGGATCTCATCTATCTCACCACAGGATATTGGCAATTATTATTATCTACGCAAAAGACTTACGTGAATAAACTACGAGGTGAAATAATTCAACGTTATTTTCCTCGACGCTTGGTTATCATTATTGCAGGACTTAGGGTAGTCTACCATAGGTGAAACCCGGTTCGCCCACTGGAAATATGCACACTTTGATTCCTCGATGCTACCGATAGCTTAATACACGCATATATATGTATCATTTGCATCGGTTCAGATATTGCGCGGCGTTGACGAGTCCGGAATGTTAATGAAAATCTTGAGATAATAATACCGGTAATGAGTTCATTCATCTAACTCACAGCCTCCTCGTTATACCCGGTGTCTGATTACGATCGACGATTGCAAAGCTTTGGCAAATTCATCATCACACCTTACTCGACAAGGTCGATTTATGTAATACATTACTTTTACATTAGCGACAATGTTTACGAGTTGAGACATTTTTCGCATTATTTGCAATTTGAAGACAACACTCGTGACGCGAGCTAATTACGTGTAATACAAGTATATAAATAAATAACCTCGGTCCTTTGAGTTACTCGTTTCGTAATCTTTCACGGTGACACATGTCGATCGGTGATATTTATAACAAACAATTACAAACAAGAATCGATAGAGTTTTCAGACTCAGTAAAAATAATGTCGTGAAATTGCGAATGAAATTGATAGACAGTGACCCTTTCTTTTTTTTTTTCTATCTCCTCTTCGATCATCGCAGATTTAGATAAAGATTTTCACTTTCGTTTTTGGTTAAATTAGGCATAAACCTACGTGCGGTAAGGAATAATTCACTTTCAATGTATAATCAAACCGGAAGACATTCAAGCGGATAAAATGCCATGACTCGACTGAAGTTGATTACAATTCTAAATCAATTAGCACCGACGTGAAATCAACACTGAAGCGAT
Source organism: Euura saliciscinereae (assembly GCA_018420115.1). Taxonomy (NCBI): domain Eukaryota; kingdom Metazoa; phylum Arthropoda; class Insecta; order Hymenoptera; family Tenthredinidae; genus Euura; species Euura saliciscinereae. The sequence continues at coordinate 58,824 of JAFFZH010015712.1, read as the reverse complement.
TTACCAACGATTTTTGTCGGTCATGTAACCAAAACTCATTGGAAGAAAAAAAAAATCTACGACGTAAGATGTCCGATTATCGCAAGGTCGATCGTGTCGATAACGAACTACCAGATACTCACTTTGACCACTAATTTGAACGGTTAAGGTAAGCGACCCAGTTTCTGACCTTCAAAGAATACCAGCAAGTAAGCAATTCTCTTCTGAATCAGGAAAAATGAAGTTTTCTACGCTTCGATTAGTACTTCTTGATTTTCTTTCAGTATAGAATAAATAAAAAACCGGGCAAAGGGGTCAGAAACTGTCTCGACGTGTCTGTGTGTCTCTCATGTCCGAGCAGGTGGTCGTGGACGCAGAAGGAATTCTGAAATGTATTCGAATAAAGACAAAAAATAGTGAGAGACACGTGATGGTGAATAATGAAAGGCGGTTTACTGCAGTGGAATTAATTGCCGTCCATAAAGTATCTCCGATGTGAATATCGTGCATACGTTATGTATGCAGTATGTATTCTATTCCGTTTCGGTGCTCGAGAGCGTTATACATACGTGGTCTGAGTCTGGAGTTAATTCGACGAGGCGAATGATTCGGTACATTAACCCCGGGAAAGTGTCGAATGCAGGGCTGCAGTTCAGCTGAGCTGAGCCCCTTGAATTTCTCAATTTCTCACACCTCGTTGGAACCCACCTAGCCTGTAACGTTATACCGGACTGGTTTTCTACTAACTGTGAGAATAATACGGCGAGATTTTAATCAGAGAGGCTCACTGCGGCTCGTTCCGTTTTTCATTTATTTTTTTTTTTGGTATCAAATCATCGAATATACGTTCAATTCAACAATCTTGGATGAGCGTACTTTTCCATCAGCTGTGTGACTGTGGAGAAAGAGTCTGTCGTATTTACCTACTATAGGAAGTGGGCCGCGCCCTGGCCTAGTACCACCTGTAATTAACACCGCAATGGATTAATTACAAGAAGTCAAAATGTCGCGAGACTCGTTTTGGATTTCACCGTGACACCCGATAAACTTGATCCACTTTCAAGGCGCCCCGGTAGGCTTACTGTTAACACCTTCACTCGCACATGCACAGGTACCGGAGTCATAATTAGACATTGAAAATTGCAGTTGATCTAATAACAATTTTTCCATCATTATTCGACCCCACTTCCCGAGGCTCATTTTTCTCACGACGATCAGATTTCGTATTCTTCAATCGTACAGCTAACCACAGTATCCGTTCGGAATCCCGATTGAAACCTTTCGCATTCTTACCAGGAATTTTTTACTGTGGTTAATGATCATATAAAATTTCTTGATGAGGCCAGTGGCACAGACCATTCGTCAACGGCTTTGAGTTTTAAAGTGTCACTTAATAATCCATAAACGAACACCCCAACTCCAGGAAAAAAGCTCCTAAAAGATGATATTGCATAATCTCTGTTTGTATGACTTCGAACGAAAGTAGGAAGAGACCTGCAGCGCTTACGGTGGCGAAAAAACGCACTTTTCGATGGCTAAAGTCAGCACTAGGATCGGGAAGTTTTGAATACCACATGAAACTGCGCCAATCTCCGTCCATCGAGAAGTAGCACCTTTCGTCACTTGTGGCTTGATGCTTGTTGTGACGCACAGAGCCCATGAAACACTTGTATATTAGTTTAATGTGTAAACTACGTTTGTGAAACGACGATATAAAGACTTAATTCATCGCATCATATGACGCAAGGTGAGACCTATAGGACAATTGGATAACTACTGACCGAGTGATTCAGTCAAGGTCGAAGGGGAACGCAACTTCCATAGTCTTGATCCTCGTCAATGGAAATTTGTCTCAGCTTAAAATGTCTCATTACTGATAATAAAGTATAAATGAATCTGAACGTCGAGAAAAAGAGGTCGATAAGATTTCGAGCTCTCCCGGTACTCATCGCGTCGAGTCGATTAGCTAATCAGTTACCGAGGAAACTCCGTCGTATTCGGAACGAAATTCGCGCAGTGGTCTTCGCAAGTGAAATAAACTTTTTATTTTTTACTCGTCTATGTGTAACGAATTCCTCTTCGAGTTCGAGGACAAGTTTTTGTGAAGTGTGTGTCCACAGGTCTCGTATTTAACGAGGACAATAAAGCTAATGCTTTTAGACCTGTTCTAACAAACTCATGAACCCGACCCTGTTCAAACTGTGGTTCTGTGATGTTTGAACAAAGTGATAACTCGAGGAAAAATTCTTGAAATTATTTTCCAGTTATATAACAGATGTAACGGAGCGAGGCGAGACCAAGTTGGTCAAACTCCTCTCTAGCGTTCACAGTTTTCTACATAAAAAAAACAAAAAAAAACCAAGACTAGTCTCTATTCAGAACCAAGTAAAATGATGCTAATTAAACCTCTCGTCAAGACAAAAAGGGGCTCTGTTATGTGCGGTGGAAGCAACGACTTCACCTACAAGGTACACATATTTCCTTCATTCACTATCCCCAAGACTCTAACACTTTCGGAATAACTTTCTTCCTACGATCATTCAAACGGTCTTGACCCTTTAATGTAGTTGCTATTAGTGCTGAAATTCAACAAATTTTGTTCTACGATTCAAATCACACTGCATTCGAAAAAGGACGTGTCGAATTCAGTCGTGACAAACTGTTCTCTTTAATTGACTTTAGCTAAAAATGCAAGAGAAACTGTGCTATCTTCGAGATCTGTTTACAACCGATATGACTCAGCCACGCGTTGGGTGCTAGATGCTAGCACATTACCAAACATGGTAGCTTATTTTGCCTCTAGCCTCCAGTCGCGGTCGTTTATCAGTCGTGATCATTGAGATAAGGAGATTCTGACTTTGACGACGCATCCACCGCTTATCGGATCGCTTCGTTATCGGTTCTACTCTCGTTAACCATAGTTTCCTGAAAGATGCTGGTTTGCGAAACTCATCCTACTCGGTGAGACGTCGTTTCGCTTGGCGTTCTTGAATAATGGCCTCACTTGCGAGTCACGATACTCTTCCGAGTAGAATATTGTAGACGCTGTGTGAAAATGTCGAGAGATAAATAAACCGACGAAAGAATCTCTTCGATTGGTGAGACGAAAGTGAAACTAAAACGATTCGAAAGACTTTCGCCCCTATCAATTGCTGAGAATTGTCAGAGGATGGATTTAGTCTCGATGAACAGCCTTGAGAGTCGGTTCACGAAAGTGAAAAGACACAAAAGCTGCATGTAAAAGTCTACCTTTGCATTCGACAAATGTATATCTATCGGTAATTGTTGCTCCGGATAGTTTGAACCGGTTGGTTGCACCGTTTAATAGAGAAGGGTGTTGCAATTTGCGTTTTGCATTGCGAGCCGTGAGTCAGTTATATACCTTGTTCAACAGACGTCAGACATCGATACTCTCAGTCACGTTATGAATGTTCGATTTCGAAGGGGAACAGAACGTGCAGTTTCAGCATGAGGATGATTCCGCGATCTTTGATCACGACTCCCCGTCTGCTCTTTCTCAATCGAGTATTAACATTTAAGATCCGTGTGTAACGTCATACACAGCTATTTTGCCGTACCCCTTTACTCTTCTCATGCAGAAAAACTGGGCCAAACACGTAATTGCTTTCGAAATCCGTTTGTTTCCGTACGATTGATCAGTGTTTGTACAGCTCATTTTCAAGTCAACTGACCACAAATTATTCTGTCAAAATATATGGTCACGAAAGATTTTGACTCTTGTGCTATTACCAACGTTTACTGTTGTCTCTCATCATCTAAGATTATCGTCGATTGTCCAGTCTGACAATGAACACGATATGAAACGGTAATCAGCTTTCGGCAACAATGAGTCATCCAGTAGCGATTAGTTTGTTTTGCTTTTGGCCAGTGCAGTTTGTCGAGTAGGTAACCCTCTTTGCGATCATTGGGTTATCCTGTTCACTGGGTCAAATGGTTACATGCCGATGAGTATCATCGAGCTATTTATAACATCAGAATATCAAAAGGACACTTTCGATTGCAGTTTTGTTGTTGAGTCAACATACGTTGTCAGCAGCGACTGAGCTTTCCCTCGTCTAAATTACACCGGATTATCATTACTCGCGACGTAACACCTGGGATTCCTAGGCAGACTTTCGATTTTGTGCATCGCGGTCTCCCGCTGCGATGTTAACATCGAGCGAATTCAACTCCAGCTGCAATGAACTAAATGCCGTGGGAAGATCATGCCGGGGTATCCTGTTCAATTCTTGTTGGAGCATTCATCTATTAGCTGAAAATGTTGATACAGACATTCGGTTGATGGAAATGAGGATTCACATTTGCAGCTAACTGTTACTTGATATGGCATTGGAAAGTAACGATGAGAACTGTAAAATCACATTGCTTGCCCCGTTATAGGTGTCTGTAAACGTGACTTTCGATTGTCTGAACGGGCCTGTAGACTTCTGCCACTTGACATAACGGTAGAGATTCATTCGATTCACGTAGTGGGCAAGGGACACCGGTTGAGTTCCAAAACTCGAGTGTCAGTGAACATTGAATTATGGAAGTGAAATTGGCACGGTTTTTGCTCTCTTAGTTCACGGTGACAACTAAGTGTTACCCCTGATGCAGACGATTATGGTGTCGAGTTTTCTGATGTCTAAATATAGGGAACTTTGACTCACGTACGATTTGTCTTTGCCACTGACACACGTGAGTTCTTTTAGTGTCTGTAAAAACCTCCTTTCGTGGTCATTTGTCTGTGTATAGTATCTGATCACGAGAAAGATGAAAGAGTAAAAAGTGGTTTATGCCGGTTCTTAACACACGTACCGAAGCTCTCACAGCTGTTTGGCAAGACTCGATGCACTTCCGGGTCACAAGCTCTGGCAGTTAACCCCAATGATGCTAATTAACGTTGCCTCAATTTCTGCTGGACCAGCCTTTCAACAGCTTCCTTCCGCGTTAATTATCATTTTGGTTGTATTAAACTCTCTCTTGGCGATCTTTACCGTTTCTTATCTCGTTTGAATAAGCAATATAAAACCTCGGTGAATCAGCCCATCGATCATTGAGGTAATTTCCGATGAGGACAAAGTATTTCCTGTTCGAAACGCTCCACCAATTTGTATGCCCATTCGTCTTTCGATTCAAGCACTGAGCAACATCGACATGGTAGAATCAACTCGTGAAAGAACGCAATAAAACGGACTAGAAAACAGCTGGACACATAATTGGCTAGAATTGGCTACAATTTCGCGAAACGCACTGCGGTACCGATGTTATTGATTCATTATTTTCATCATTATCAAAGCTCTGTATATGAGTCCGAGGTACGCAACGTTTGAACGATATTTATTTCCTATGTAATTACAAACGCTATCTCACATTCACTTAACCCGCGAACGATTCAGGTCAGTAATTTTCAGATTAATACTCGTTTTATACAGCAACGCCCTCTCGCAGCGAATACCTACCACAGCTCTTACAGATATCAATCTAATATCAGTTTCCACAGTGAAGGTACTTTGCTGAAGGTATTTAGGTGGGCACCTTGCTCGATTTGTTCAACTGTCATGCTCCCGTGGAGTGTTAGTGAAAAGATATTATTCATTCACTTACCAGTCCCCAGTCTTTACCAGAAGTAATGTCTCTCATTCGTCGTCGTCGTTATAGCAGTGTCGAATTTCAGGTCCCACTCCATCATATCGACGCTGATTGTCACTTCCCATTTTTTCCCAAAGTCAAGATAACGCTGTCTTCAATTACTTTTTACCAGCAATTAGAAACGATACGATAGCATAAAGAGGGGCTTGGCAGTCCTGCTGAGTCCAGGTGCGAGCCAGTTAAGTATTCGCGGTTATTAATGACTCTCTTCAATAGTTGGAGTCGCGGTTATCCCACATTCTTAATGGGTTAACAGGATGATCGTCCAGAGGTGCGATAAATGTGGCTGCGTTTACACAGCTTTTAACTGCTAAGAGAAAGTTTAATTTCCGTCTCGACATATAGGCAAACTTGTCGATGTTACTTACCTCACTTCCTCGTTCAGCAAGCATTAGGAAATTTTTTCGTACAAACGACGGGTCAACCTTTATCAGCGTCGCTAAGCCTGACTCATTTTTCTTGTCTTTTGAACAGACTGATCGAGACGTTGCACTGACTAATCAGACGGTACAATAGTTTCTTTGTTCCTCTTTCTTAAAATACTGAAATGATATTCCTGAAAGATGCGGTGAGGTAGGTACACTCTAAGGCGATCGGGTGACTCAGTGCAGACTTCCGTTTTACACGTGACTTCCGCTACTGGAAGCCTCTTCAGGCTTGCCTCTCGATGTCTGCAGAAGATATCGAACGTATTTATAGACTGGATAATAGCCATCCGATTTTGTACGGCTGTGAGATAAACCGTTATGCATAATTAGACTGACGATTGCAGTTGGATTCATTGATAAGAAATATAAGTCATGTCATTGTACGTCGCTCACAGATCAGGTGACAAGCGATTTTAAGCCATGTGAAACTGATTTCATACAAAATTTAATGATTTTTAAGCGATTTTCAGTACCGCTATGCGATTTTGAAGTAATATCTTCTGATTTAAATCTGTATACGATCAATAGAAAGTAAATCATTGTGTCTGTGCTCTAATTTCACCGAATACTAAGACAAAAAAACTGTCTTATTCTGATTTCAGGCTGTAAAATTGGAGTCTGTCCATCCTGGAAGGACGCGTTACCTCGTGGTAGTTTCGTGCACAGGTCGACAGGATGCTGAGGAGAGTTGTCTTCTGGGTATAGACTGCCACGCAAGAGCGACCGTTGGTTTAGTTTTACGCGTGTTGGCTGATACCGCGATAACGTTAGACGGAGACGGGTAAGTTTCATCCTAGCCCCCTAAATCTGACTACTGCGGTACATTTTCTTAATCTCTAAACTATTTTATATCCGGTCCACGGTTTATGTACCGTGAGAATTAAATCCAACACCGGTATTCTGTCCTAGCTGCACTTGGGCTAAATCGGTTGGACACTTTTTACTAACGAAAATAACCCGAACAATCATCATTGACTGATATCCAAGCCTTTTCCGCGGTCTGTTCAAAGTATATAATTGGAAACAAGCAAAGCAATCGACCATTGGTAACGCTTTTAGTGATGCGGCTTGTAACTTCTATAACTAATGGTTCTTTTTCTAACAATTTTCTTATACTTATTGTTAGTTTTCTCCAATTCTAATCAAGAATCGTGACGTCGTATCATACAATACATTACAAGAGAGTGACCCAGTGACCAGGGGCAAAGTTGACACCTCTCTATATCTCAACTGAGAGGAAAAAAATGATTGGGCCAGATGATAGAATTCTCAATTTTCAATCGAGATGTTCACTTTGAAATTTTTTACACTTCTATTACGGTTGTACCGCATAATCGACAAAAATTCATTCAGGCAGTATCGAACCCCCCCGCCCAATTGACTTAACTTTTCAATCAATAAACCTGCACCGAAGTGTTTCAAACAGTTTCACGCTTCGTCAAACCGCAACTTATCACCAACCTGTGATCAATATTTATTGAAAATGACGTAACGGTCTGTGGGAATTAACTATCTTATTGGGAGACTGTTCGGCGCCTGAAAAGGCTATTTCCTCGTTCCACTTTGAAGGGATCAGTGAAGCTTGATGGGATTAATTTATGCTATGGAGTTCATTCAAACCATCGACTTCTCATTATCTTCGCAGACGCATCTTCACTCATTTGCGATGTCTTCGAAAATCTGAGGGAAGAAACTTATAAAAAAGTGACTTAATTTAGATTTATTCATTTTTTTGCTTCAAATCGTGTGAAAATTTTCTAAAAAGATGTTTATTTTTATCCGTTAATTCTCACTTGAAAAAACCTCCTCATATTATTCATCAGTTTTTCGTTTCACTATTTTGATTAGAAAATCGGAAGGTTCTCAAATCATTGTTAAAAGCATCCATAAATTCTGCCATATTTTTATCCTTATCATATGTCCCTAAAGATCGAGTAGGAAATACCATTAAAAAAAAAACCTACTCCTCATGTACGTGTGCTGGAATCTTTTCTCTTCCCATATCTTGTTCCAAAATGTGAAACGGTGGCAGGAAAGAGCATAGAAGACATCAGATTGATAATTTTTGCAGCCTGACTAATAGAGTGGTACAAAGTTACATAAGAAAAAGAATTGTAATCAAACGTTAGTTTACTTCTTTTTTGTTTTGTTTTAGTTTGTTTAGTGCAAAAAACAGCGATGCTGGGCGTACTCGATATATCCAGTTTCAAATAACGCGTAATCACGTTAATTAGTAGCTACGGTACCCGCGGTATACGAGATGTCGTAATTGTGTCCGGTTATACCGTTACACAATTCCAGTAGGTATAAGCGCGTCGAGATATCCATAGGCTCCATACGCCCTGCACAATCAATCTCACCGAAATCAGCAATTACTCTCTCTCTCTATACGTTGAGAAATGTAACGAGAAAATTGTAACCAATTTAATGGACCGAATGAATAAAAGCACAGAGACTTTTTAGCTCAGCCTGAAATTTTTCTTGTCGCTTTTTTTTCTTTTTTTTTCTTCTAACGACGACGCTGCATCGCGTCATCGGAACAAACAATTCTTATCCTCGAATTTATCATTTATATTTCAATCAGCATGGACCCCGAGCGGTTACAGTCATCGATTTATCAATCAACGGTCGATGAATAATTGCGAGGTTTCTGTTCATATAAGGAAGATAAATCAGCTCGCAAGTTAAATACGAAAAGAAAAAAAAAAATGATTAAAAAGAAGAGAACTTGTTGAATAAAAATTGAGACATACAGGTGGACCTTGGAAACGAGTTTAATACCCGTCCACCGGCATTCGACACAATTTATTACCACTTTTAGTAATTTTTATGTTCACAATTTTCACTATCAAATTAGCCTCTTTTCTTTTTTTCTTTGGTTGTTTCACATTCCCATTTACATTTAGATGATCATAACTATAATAATAACGACAAAGTTTATTAAACATATTTTTATTTATTTCATTACAGTGGATTCAGTGTCAGCGTTTGTGGACGTCAACACATCTTCAAACCGGTCTCTGTACAAGCCATGTGGTGAGTAAATTCTTGTTCCTTTTTTTCTTTTCTCGTACATATTTCATCAATATGTTTTACCTCAGGCTATTTGATTATTTCACAGCAGCGAAGCAACTACAAGATGCATTGATCAGAATTGGTCGCGGTTTTTTTTTTTTTTTTTTTTAAACATTGAAAGCATGCGCCAAGTTTCTGAAAATATGTATTTACAATTCTAGCACTTCTCAATCTTTATAGTTTTAGCTGTATAGAACTCGGAATGCTGCTAAAAAAAATTTTCCAATATAATCCAGTTTTTTCTCCGTTTCAATCGCATTTATCACGACTTTCAGCGATTTTTAGATAATCTGCACGCGGTTTACATTTAGGTTTGACATTTTTTCAGACGATCCTAAAACGTTCGCAGTACTGTTTGATGGGTCTCAATCATCGATATGGACGAGTTTTCAAATTAAATCAAGAGTGTCAAGTTTCTCTCGTGCAATTAGCTCATTTGAAATGATCAGCGAAGCAAATAAATACTCTTGCTTCACTCCTTGTGGATATGCAAAAAAATTTCTAATTAGTATTACCGTTTATAAAAACGTTTCCAATCTCCCAACCATAAAGGTGGTGAGGGATTCATCAGACGAGATAAAAATCTCTGCCCACCTAAATGCTCTAGCTCTCTCTTTATCTTTCTTTATTCTATCCGCTGATCAATTAATTTTGCAGTTTAATTACTTTCTGATAAATTATAAATAACGACGCGCCCACACTATACGCGTCGTAATAAGCGGTTATACAAAAGCTTTTGTTCAACAATCTTTACTCTCTTACACGTACCTGGTTATTTTTGTCTTCGATATTATACCGCGCACCAATTAGTGCCAGACAGTGAGTGTGCATGTATCTTCAAATTTTCGGAAATGCTTCGAGATACCAAAATCACGTCCTTGCGTAATGATTTCATTGATTATAATCCGTTTATTGGCGCCACTGCAGCCCGAAAACAAAATTTGACACTCGTCTACGTCGGGTATATTTTTCAATTAACTTTTCGCCCACCGTTTTTGCGAAGTGTACAATCATTTCTGTATCCGAATCATTTGTTCGCAAACTCGTGCACGTTTACTGTAATAATTTCTAGATTAATAACTGACAAAGTTAGGAGTGTTGCCCACTCGTTACCCAAAATTGGTATCGTCGTTTCAGATACATTTTTTAATTACGTTTTTTGTTTCTTATTTTATTGTGTAAGTACTGATACAACAAAGGAATATCTCGTCCTTCGAGGCTTGCCTTGATCTATCGTAAATTATAAAATTGGAAGTTATAAAAGACTCTCGATTGAAACCGGTGCGGAAAAAGGGAGCGGAGCTAAAAACAAGAGAAGAATGAGTATCTGGTTCATTAGCTGACCGTGTATCTCGTCTTTGACTTCGTTAGGCGCACCTACTATACGAGTGTTTGTTTTTGATCGCCTCTAGAAATAGCAACTCCACGGATCGGCCACCAACACGCAGCCTTCGTTTAAAAAACTATTTATATTCACATCGGTAACTTTTACTAACGAAATACTTTTTAACAGGTGGTTTTTTCATGCTTTTCAAAGGGAATCTTAATACCATTTTCATTTTACTCTGGTTACGTACACAAAAGAGGGAGAAATGAACAGAGAGAGAAAAAAGAAGAGGGATTGATAAATTCATGGACGGATTGATCTAAGAAATTTTTTATTGGATTTCTTCAAGAAGATATCTTTATTTTTTCAAAAAAACTTGAAATAGTACCACAATTGCGGAAGCGGTGACTTTAAAACCAGGAAATAATGGAAGGAAAATTGATATTTTTTTTAATCTGAAATCAAAACATATATAGTCGTCGTATTATAATAGGGTGTAAGGAAAATTAGTGAGTAATGAATTCCTCGAAATGACGTTTGGCTATGTTCCCAAAATCCGTAGTCAAATCGTCAGACCTTCAAAAACTGTAATCATCAATCTTCGCCACCTTGAAAATTGCAGTCATTACCGATTCTTTGAGTCGAGTTCAAGATAGTGACAAAATGATGGTCAAAAATGTAAAAGCTTTCGAATCATTCGTCTCTTATTCTTTATGAAAATCAACTATTCAATATTCGTCGACTTTGCTCCTCCGATAGTTTTCACCGTCTACACTCGGACCCCACTTATTTGACCAACTCGGGACCGGGAACCTGCAGTTATTTGACGGAAGTAGGGGCCCCCACTCATCGTCTTTAAATGGCGGCCGTCAGCTGCGCACCCGTACATGCGCTGGTTTCCCCAACGCCAGACGCTCAGGCAGCCCAGTGGTGGGGGTAGAGGGAGTCAAATAACTGGGGCGGAATCGGTCAAATAAGTGGGGCCGTCAAATAAGTGGTGGTCAAATAAGTGGGGTCCGAGTGTACGAGTAATTATTCAAGACTGCAGTAGATTAACGCGCCGGGTATGTACCGAGATTTCGAGGTTAACGTAGCTAGTCTGCCCAATTTTGACTCGTGGCAAACCGTTGCAGGGGGCGTCCCGACGCTCGCGGGGAAGATGCGACGGCCAGCGTCGCTATTATTAGCGCACCTCGTGGTCCCGACCTCCAGCCTGGTGGACCAACGCCCGCGCCTTGTATGGACGGGTCGCTACGCCACCCATTGCCAAATTTTCTATCGAAATTCAGCTAAACTAAGCCAAAAATTCGAATATTGGAACACGTTTATCCACCACAGAAAGTCCAAGTCCAAAGCAAACGGAAAAAAAAAATAAAAAATCCAAACCTTTTGAAAACCGAAGAAATTTGCCAGTCGAATTTCGACGCGCAATTTTTTTATTTTTTTTTTTCATTCGTGATGCAATTCTAGCGATGATTTTAACTCGCGTCGTTGCGAAATTACACTTTGCACACCGTCCATCGACGATTCGACTCTCGAGATCGTATAGATCACGGTTAATATGCCGTTAACAAACTATCGGTCACGCTAAAACTCGCTTACTTCGTGTCGAATCGAATTGCTGTAAACGATCAACAAAATGACCGGCTGATTTCGCAGTGGTAACGTATCGTAGAAAACACTCCAGACACTTGCCAAAATAAGCTGATAATCATTCGAGCGAGAAAAATCTGTCACACATGTCGCCAATTTTGGCCACTTGGAAATTGACCAGGAAATTTTGGCCAAGGTCGATCGATACACCGATAATTTTTAGCTCGGAAAAAAGCCCTCACCTATCGTTGATCAAAGTTTCCCATACTTTTTATCGATCAGACATTGAGAGACAGACATCCTTGCAAAACGCTCTCAATGTCCTCGGTAATATTAACGAAGACCACAGAAGGCGAACTCGATGGTAAACGGTTCAGATATTGAGAGGATATAAAAAGTTTGGCTTTTTAGCAGCTCCTTCATGCATCATTCAGTACGTCGATTATTCTCAGGTGACATTGAGCGAGTTTTTACAGTGGCGAAAATCGTTATGATTACTAGCAGAATGAATGATGAATAATTTCAATTACAAATAGATATTTTTAGGAATGTCGTTACCTACACTATCGATTCAAACTCAATTATATACTTGACCTCATGCTCGCAAAGTCTGCGACGACACGCCGAAGCAATCTGCTAATGGACAATTCGCACACGCAGAGTCTCATAATGAGTGAGCAAATGTAATTGATTTCACTGGGTAATCAAACCACACCCTCAGTCGGTACTCGATCGATTGTTTAATTTAAAAAAAAAACTTACTATGACGTCTGCCGAATACATTTCACACGAAACTCGAGTTGGTATCATTCACCGATGGGTGTGTTCAGTGGTCTCTGAGGAACACCGACGGTCTCGACTTTCTATGGTATCATACTCTTATATTGCCTCGTGGATTGCGGTAGGTATGTGTCATTTGTGCATGAAGCAAGTAAGGAAGAGGCCGTATCTCTGATTTCTGAGCCAGCCATCCTGATAAATTGATCTTCGCTTGTGACCAAAGCTTGCCGAGTTAAACTTCGGAGCATCAAAGACTCACATTACCTTACAACTTTGTCGTGGATCGGTGACCAACTGCGTTCATCCACGAATATGGAAAGACGGGTTGAAGGGACCATTTATAGCACGGAACTCTTTACACATTTCTTCAAAGATGTCAATCAAACGATACTGAAACTTGTAGAAGATGATTCTGATCATGCCAAACTTCAAACGTCACTTCTGGGGAATATTTTGCGCTTCTCTCGAACAATTCATCCTTTTATAATTTGTAGAAGATAATCATGACATGTGTATGTTTCGATGTTCAACGGTTCATTCCGCGATATTTTGCTTATCACGCGAATTAAATGTCGAACGTCGCACGTCTGGAGAATCTTTTCAGTTCACGGTGGTTTCACACTGTTTTTTCTAAGGCAATCGACAATGTGACAGTGGACAGTTCCCTGGATGGGCTAGGGGTTCTTATAAGGAATCTGTCACGTGATCACTGTTCCGTATACAGGATCGAGGTATCCCATTCATCAGTTGTCTGGTGCATCTAGACACTTGGCACGGTTACATTTTCTAGTCTAGTCTCAAGATCGTTCTAGGATATCGGTCGAGGCTGTGGAATCGAGGATCGTTTCGATACTGCAAAAAAGCCTTCAACGTTTTCACGTGACGACTCGAATTCGACGGAGTTCACACAAGCCAAAGAAATTCTTCGATATTTCTGAAATTAGTACATTGTGTATCAAGGGCGCAAAACACTATTTTTCGAGTGTGAAATTTGCAGTACGAGCCGAAGGCGAGTGTACTGCAATCACACTCGTCAAAATAGCCTTGCGCCCGTGTTGCACACGATTTTTTTCTCATCACCTGGTCTGCAAAAATGCCTCTTTTCAGACCGAGTGAGCGGGCGCAAAACGGCACTTTGCGCCCGAGGGCAGGAAAATAGTCTCTTTCGCCCGCTTTTAGCGGGCGCAAAGGACTTTTCCGCCCGAGGGCCGAAAAGATCTGTTTTGCGCCCGCTCAAGAGGTATGAAAAGTGGCATTTTGCGACCGGGTGTGAGAAAAAGCTTTTTCGTGCTTTCCTTCTCAGGGTTACCGGGTGACCTTAGCCTCGGCGTGAGGTCTCCATGTGTTCCTTGTAGTCCCGACATATCTTGTCCCAGATAGAATCTATTTCGTTGACGAGGTCGCTCGTAACTGTCTCCTGCGGGTCGTTTTCAAGGGCAACAACGTTTGACGACGTTGGTACGTCATACCGTTTACCGTCTTATTTTTATCCGCACGTTTAGGCCACGTGTCTGTAGAATCACTAATTTACAACAAAATACTGTAAATCATCACCCCTCACATATTCAAGTACATGAAATTTTTGTCGTGCAAGAAACAACAACAAAAAACACACCAGTCAGTCTGGGGTTCGGAATTGGCTCGGTTTGGTTTCCGGTTCGCGTAACACTTTTACTTCCTATCCACAATTGCGTAAGCTGGTCTCCGAAGCTGGTGTTAGTGACTCAATTTTCGCAGATCGTTTCCATACCATTGGCGGATGATACAAAATGAGTCATTACGCGATAATGCTAATACAGAGTCCCGCGTTCCGTTCATTCCTCAGCTTGACCATCACGATGGATCCTTCTGGCGTACGACCTTTGATTATACGGGTTTCCACGCAGATTCTGGTCGCGAAATTAATTACCGCCTCCGGAAATTTTCGAAGCCTCAGATCCCGTTTCAATGTGTACACGGAGAGTGAGTCAACCGTGAGACTCCCAATTCGAGCATATATATTTGGCAATGTCCTAGTTTCTGACTTGATATACATTTACAGAATATGGTAATCGATTCTGGAATTGGATCGTGTTTCGGCTATATGGTCAAAAATTTTCTTCGATCATGACTAATTAGTCAGGTGAAAAAACCCCGGTGGGTTTTCCTCGCTGTCATGTTGGGTCAGAAAAAGCGCAGTTATCGTCTCACATAAACAACGACGATTATAATTCCATTCATCGTCAGCCTAGACTATAGCGTGATGAATCGAATGATCTCACTATCGAGTATAGTAGGCATTATCATGGTTACTATATATTGCAAATCCGCATGTAGATGGCACCTGGTTATTCTCGCACAGCTTCGCAGTGAAAGGAAACGGGTCGATTACACGCTGCCATTACTGCAGTGACGGCATTGCGTTGAAAAAAAAATGTCCGGTGACATCAACTCCGAGATACTGATACTCCTCGTCTAATGAAAATATATATTTGAGGATCATTCTCGGAACGATTTACGTCTCTGGAAGAACAAGAGAATCGCTTGTCCAAGTCAATGCAGACAGTTGGATGCACCGGGTCATACCATACCACATGCGTTCAGGAGGTAACGGGTGACACCCGAAGCCCAACCCATGCGTCAGTATTCTGGTGAAATTTACCAAAGTCATTGATTGTACATAATGATGGGACTCTCCTATTCACCTTCTGTGGGAGAAAGTACATTTCTCGTTCACCAAATATCCACTCCTCTCCAAAGGTCGAGTAGGATCTGCGAATTATCCGTAGGTGTACCGCAATACCACTTTCGAGGCTGGATAACGCCCGCAACTACATTTCCGTTACGGTATTGCGGATCTACATCCGATCTGGTGACAAATGTCCAATAATCAGATTCTTCTTTTTTGACTTCTTGAAAGTGTGGAGGAAAATAATGATCGATGCACTTCCTCTTTCCTCGATGGTTCGATGAAGTTCGATTTGAATACAAATACCGAGTGGGATCACCAGACTCCTCTTCGTTGCCGATCTTGGATCGATCAATGCACGGTTAGTAACAGTGCGTGGATCACAAACACAATTACATTGAATTCCAAATATGGCCGTTCATCGTCATATGTCACATTCTATCTCTTTCTCGCTCTTATAGTTTATCTCTGTCTTTCGCGTTGCCCACGCTCTGTGTCTATTCTGATCTCTCTTGGTAGTCGCTTTGCAATCGCCAACTTATTCTCTCTCAGTCAGTCAGTCAGTCAGTAAAACGTGGCCTGTCCGACGAGAACCACTCCTAAAATCGCGTACCTCTTCTCTCTTTGAAAAAAAAACTTCAAACCTGTATCATTTTCGAAAATCGCAGTGAAAGTAGGTAGGATCCTAAAATTCTCAGTGTCTGTGGCTCAGTGTGCTGTTGTGATAATTGTTTCTGGAATATTCCACCAAACCTAAGAACTGATGGGACGTCTGGTCGCAGGGTCAGTAAGAGGTCACTAAAAGAACCGCATCGATGACGTTGCCGCGAGGATCACTGGTCTACTCAATTTTGCGTCTCATAATCAAGTGGATATCCAGAATTTTATCAGCCAATCACGGATCCTCGTTTTTCGTAGGAACTCTCAAATTGGCTAGGTAGGAACAACGGGACGTGGGTGCACGCGATCGAATTCAGATTTCTTTTTTAAATTTTATACATTATTCATGGAGTGGTTTACGCGTTATTCGTCACGATACTCGATCTCCGCATGCAACATTTTCGGGTATTTCATATTTCCTATGACGCGTATCCGAATACCAACACGCTAACCTTTATTTCGTACCCAACGTTACGAAATTTTCTGTGTTCCAAGACTTTTAAGTGTTTCAAATCGCCCAAAAACTACGAGGTAGTCATTTCCTTCATTTCCTTCGATTTTTTTTTTTCATTCATCAAGAATACAAACCGCAGCCACCGTATCGCGCGGTAAAAATTTTTCGCATTCCTGATCGTTCTTTCGACCAAGGACGACCGCTCTACTCGCTGCCGTGGCGTATAATAGAGGATAAATACCGATCATCGATAGTGACTTATCTGGGGTTTTCTCATCTCTGAAATACCACCCGGGGGGGTGGATAGCCGCCATTTTAGATCGTCTCGTCACGATCTCGCAGCAAGGTCAAGGTCGGGGTGAAGGTCCACCCAGTAGACCAGATTTAGATCCATAGAACGCGAGAAGTTGGATGAAAGGATATAAAAATCGACGAAGATCGTTCACTCCGCTGTGTAAATTAAACGGCGTTAAATTTTGCTGTCTTGTAACCTTTGCGGCACTGACGTAATCCGGTTTTCAGCACGTGGAGTGTTGCGGAATTATTTCTCTCATAAAATCTAAATATTATTGCTAACTCTGAGATATTTTAATACACAAAAACTTGTGGCTGGGTGATTTTCAAATTCGTTTTAGATCTTGGAACGAAGATTTTGCCCTTGTGCAGTGTGATAAATGGCGACTTCGACCATGCTTTTACCCCCGTCTCTGCGTCGTTCTTGTTTACGGCTCTTCCGCATTACTGGAAAACGATTTACAGCCTCAATACAGGTAGCAGGTGCGGCAGGATATCTTTTGAAACTCTTATACGTTCACCACCATCACAGAGTGCAACGCGGATTCATACCGTTTGTTAAATCCGTTCTAGAACCACACTTTTCTCAATACTTCCCATAAAGGAGTGGCTCCAACTGCGTCTAGGATCTGCACAATTCTCTAACACAATTTTTACTAAAAACTATACGCAAAGGACGATGAACTTTCGTCACCTCAATTGTGCAAATTGCTTTGAACTTCTTGTTTTCTTTGTTCGCATCATTGAGTGACAGCTTTGTTCGTCAATTTTACTCTTCCTCAAAGAGCTTTTCATGTGCGCACAGAATTTCCCGAAAATGTGTTTTCCCGTTTCTAATTTGGAGTACGTGACGAATTCTTTGTGATCTTATATGAGATGCTTTGTACATTTCTGAAAATTCTATTTTGTCAAACACGTCGGATGGAAATTCGACATTTGTTTGTTAAATTTAATCCCAAAACAGCAATAATCCATCGACGCGACGATACGTTGCTTCAATATTTCTCTGGTCTTCCGGCTCTTCTGCGTTATCCTTGGGGAAGACTTTCCGCAACGCAATTTACTTCACGTTGTCTTATCTTATCTGAAAAAAAATGCGGGATATCCTTCTTGGAGTTTTTTTAATCTTGATCTCTGTAAACTACTGTTCAGCATTCAGTATCCTCGGTTTTTCCCTTCCCGAGTTTAAACGGAAGTGGTAATGTCCTTATATGCGATAATCCGATAATGCAAAGTGACCATCGCCGTTGTCTGACAGTCGGTCTCGGTTCTTCGTCATGAACGGTTCAAATATGTTAAGACTACCTCGTATCATACTGAGGAAAATAAGGTGGAGTGAACGTTTCTAATAACATAGATTAAAAGAAAGAAAAAAAAACCATGCGAATAGCCGGCTATTATATTCTTCGCAATAATTCATACAATCAAGAAACCTGCTGGCTTGACTATAAAGAAAATTTTATACCGCGCAATTAACAATCAGAAAGACAGTAAAAGATATACGTCAACTGAATAAACCACTTCTCTCTTCGTATCCGAAGAAGTGGAACGGGCCATGTGCCCCAGTTCACAAGCTCCACGTTTTTATTCATGTGAATACCGAATTACGTGTTTCGTTGAATAATACCCTGTAAGTAGATAACAAATCGCCAGAAACAGGGGTTCATCCGCATGTCCTCAATTATCACAAAGGCTGCTTCTTCAATTCTTTGAAAAGATATTAAACACCTTACTGTTGAAGAGTTGACGATGGTTACTCTCTTATGGAGTGAATGGTCACTCTTATGTAGCGAATGGTCACCCATACAGAATGTAGAGAGTAACGTTTTCTTGTGTTTTTGTTTTGTTGCAGGTCAGCTCTCCAAACACTTCACAAGGTGTCCCATAAAGCACGAGAGCAAAACTATTTCCTAGGCGGATTGTCCCATGACTGGGTCAGCTACTATGAACAGCGTATCGAGAGTGACCGCTCGTGCCTCAACGAGTGGCACACTATGGACAATCTTGAATCACGGAGACCACCTTCTCCCGACAGTGAACGAAGCAAGTGAGTAGCATTTCAAATGAATTGCGGAGGTTCCACATGTGCGGTTCGGACAATCAATTATTTTCTTTATTTCTTTGCCCATATGCATATTCCTGAAGTTCCAAGATTCCACATTGTTCATAGCGGTGGTTAATTTGAAAACAACGAGAATCGGGAGAGCTGTAACCATTCGAAAAACCAAATTTATCAATCATCCTGTGCAAAACTTGTCAAGTGTTTTTTCTCGAAATCTTGTTTCCCAATACGGAACACATGAGATACAGTAGAGTATCAGTCCAATCTGCCTCATTTTTTGCGCAAACCTTCTCAACAACATTCGTCATGAGGTTTCATGAGATTTTTTAGATTCAGACGCAGAAAGCAGCATTTTTCAGTAATCGTGACTATAAATCAATCTTTCACTCAACTTGCCACTATTTCTTCATTTTTTGTTGGTTGAGCTTATACCATCTCCAAGAAAACTAGATAAGGTCTGACTCGTCATCGATTGTCGATCAGATGTGAGAACTCTTCATCTATCTATCGCGAGATAAGAGGATTGTTCGATTTTGACATAATTGTCAAGTCCGAAGGAGGCACTGACCCGTTGAACACGGGTCTGAATACGTTCGGACAATAGAATAAGAGACAAAGAAATATCGTACTTGATCTTTTTACAGAGAAAACAAAAAGCCACTAGCCGTTGGTATACCGTTCTGAAAATTCGTTCTGGAAGGTGTCCAATAGTAGTACCTAGTCGTTTGTTGACGTTTTCTGGCACCAAAATTCACATATAAATAGAGCATAACTTCATAGTTGTCCTTCAATTATTTCCAGTTTTTGCGTCTATTGCTCTCGCCCTCGTAGTGGTCTAGCGTAGCTTACAGAAATTATATTAGCCTCGGTTCAGGGTCAGTTCACACTTCTCTAACTAATTACTTGACGCCAATTACAGACCTAGGGAGAGAAAAGAAACTGAAAGTGTTATCAGATCCACTCTGAAAGAGATCATGATGTCTGTCGATCTCGACGAAGTCACCTCAAAGTACATAAGAGGCCGCCTCGAAGAAGACCTCGACATGGACTTGGGGGAATTCAAGCCATTTATAGACCAGGAAATGCTCACTATATTGGGCCAGATGGACGCCCCGACCGAGATATTCGATCACGTTTATCTTGGCAGCGAGTGGAATGCCAGCAATTTGGAGGAGCTGCAGAAGAATGGGTAAGAAATGATTTTTGGATGATTGCGACCGCAAAGATTGGACTCAATTCACTGATTACCTTCATTGATTTTTTCAGAGTAAGACACATCCTGAACGTTACAAGAGAAATCGATAATTTCTTCCCCGGGATGTTCAATTATTTGAACGTCCGTGTTTACGACGACGAGAAGACGGATCTGCTCAAGCATTGGGACAAGACGTTTAAATATATCACAAACGCCAAGAAGGAGGGTTCCAAAGTCCTGGTGCATTGCAAGATGGGAGTTTCTAGATCGGCGTCCGTAGTTATAGCGTACGCGATGAAGGCATACAATTGGGACTACACACAGGCGTTGAAACACGTCAAAGATAAACGTAGCTGCATCAAACCGAACAACAGCTTTGTTACTCAGCTGGAAACCTACCAAGGGATCCTGGACGCGATGAAGAATAAAGAAAAATTGCAGAGGTCGAAGTCCGATACTAATCTCAAATCCCCAACCATGGTCAAGGACCAGGTGAAAAAAGAGGAGAAAGTCGACTGCGTGGATAGCGCTAATCTACTCGAAGCACCGGGTACAGAACTGAAGAGAATCGGACAGAGGCCAAAGAGCTGGTCCCCGGACGCCGAAGGTGCGGACAACATTCTTCCCGCCGGTAAGTAAACAAGTCCAAAAGTGCAGAGACGGTTCTAAGCGTTGCAGATCCTTAATTAACGCTCTTTGTTTCAGTGTCTTTATCCCAGTCTCTGGAGAGGCTCGACAACGCCGGCAATCCAGAGATAACGAGAGAAGACCTTCTCCGAGGTAGCAACAACACTAACAAGCCCGCCGAAGATCAGGAAGCACGGAACGTCCTCATGCCGTGCGACAATGGTCAGTCCTACAGCGTGTCGCAAAACAAAATTGTTCACCTACCCGGGCCGGATACCCCCAGCGTCAAGCACAGGGTGAACGAGCTCGAGACTCAGGGACAGAGGAGGAAAGGCCTGGTCCTGAATTTAACGAATCAGTTCGAAGCTGCGACGAGTAAACCATCCTCTCCAGGGTCTGATTCGGACGTAAAGCCGCTGACGCAAAGTCCGACGATCGAAAAGCAGGAAAACATTGGGGCGGATGAGCAGACGGAGGTAAAAGAAGAGGTCTGGGATCCCGGGGAGAAGCAGAAGGAGACGGAAAACGATTCTACTGCCTCAATAGCCGCAGAACCACAAGCAGTAATAAACAATAGTGAATGTCTAGTCTGGACTGCATCTGCAGAGTATAAATGTAACACGGATTCTAACAGTTCTAACGGAGTAGTAAGTAGTAGTGAGAATGAGTGTGTGGGAGCTCAACCGACGACCGTCTGCCCTGTAACAACCGGCCGGAGATTGAGGAAGGACGGAGATCCGTTCAGCACGCAATTGGACCGGGTATTCGACAGAGAGGAAAGACGAGGAGAACCGACGCGGGATTCCCCCAGCAGACAAAGCTCCTGGAGCAGTTACGACAGCGCTGTTATAATGGACAACAACTCAGTTCACAGTTCTTGGGCCACGTTACCCTCGAGGAACAGCTCATGGGGCTCATACGACATGCGGCCATCCGACTCGCTCGGGTCTAGCGGCCTGTTCCCCTACGACAAAGAGGAAATTCCCTGGCACCCGGGTACCGTCAAAAGAACCAAACAGAAACTCGAGGAGGGTACGAGCGCCGTGAAAAGGGTCTGCACTCAGAATTCAGAGCCAGAAGACAAGGAGGAAGAAGTTCCCGTCGAGGCTTATAATCCAGTCTTATTTCACTACACAGCGTCCCCGACGCCGAGGCGGAGGGACTCTCCTCCCGCACATGAATCTAGTCCAAAAATTGAAGTCAGAGACCCGCCGAGCCCTTCAAGCGGGATCGACATCAAACCAGGAATAACTAGCGTGAGACAGATAGCGAGATTATCGACCAGCGCACCAGCCCCATCTTCGTTAACTTCGGAACAGGATCTACCCTCGCCGCTAAGATCTTGCAGGTCTGAAAGCGAGACGAGTAGCCCATGCGTAGTGAATACCTCCCAGTGTCCCTCGGTAAAGCATCACAAAATGGTTTTGGAAAATTTGAGCAACAAATCGATGTTCAACAAGCGGTGTCTGTCCGTAGACGACTCACCAGAGTCTGAGTGCCCGAGGAGCAGTTCTGGCATTGTAAAAAACCTAAAGAAAGAATTCGAGGCAAAATCTACGAAGGTGGAAAAGAGCCCAGAGAACAACGAGCCGGAGATATCGCCGATTACTCGACCTAAGAAGGACGCCAAGATCAGGAGCTTGCCCTCGTCTCCTGTGATCGCTCACAACGAATCTAAAATCCAGTTATCATCTCTCAACGATAAGGACAAGCCGAAATCACCGCAGGCGGAAACCGGCGAGGATTTATCGGTCAAAGTTCTCGTAGGCAAGTACGAATTTGCCAAGCCCGAACCTCGCAGGACGTCCGAGATACAGCTAAGAGTCCACAAGGACAAGGACAAGGAGAAGGAGCTATCCATGGAAGCTCATCCTCCCGCAAAGTCAAGGATAGCTCCAGAACTTTCCAGGAGGTCTGCGCCCATCATGATAAATCATTCGCCCTTGTTTCCCGAGGCACCTGAAGCCCCTGGAAGGCCGCCGTCCGTTCCTTCGCCTAGCGTCGTCGTTGCAAGCGTCGTAGCTAAAGCAGCTAGCAAAAAGCAGCAGCAACACGGAAGATCACATCCTCTGGCTATGCTCAGAGTCAGACCGAGGCACAGCAGTCCGGTTTACAACACTATGTAAAGAAATACTAAAAATTATATGAGGTTTTTATTTTGTTCGTTTGCTAACGACGTAGAAGAATTTATGTAGCCACTGAGGTATCTGACTGCCTACGCACTGAGCGAGTATCTGTGTATTTCTTTTTCTCTTCTTTTTTTAAAGAACTATAATTATTCTGTGTGATCTCTTTATACTCCGATACGCTTTGGCTACGAGCTAATTGACAGTGGCTCAATTATCGATCGAATAAGAGCCGAGATATGGGTCCGTTTTAGTTGAATTTATTATTCTTTCTTCGTTTTTCGTATTCCTAATGAGACCTTCCGTCTGTTATAATAATTATATTTCATTAATATCGTTTTTTTATTCTTATTTTTCATGTAGCGGAAGATTGTAGTCGAAGGATAAAAATTGAAGGAAAACGAATGAAAAGAAATAGAGGATATTGAAAATTTTTTTCGTCTCTTTTCTAATCCTAATTTTTTATAGACTCTCGTTATCGTCAAGATTTAGGCAGATGAGTCGAGCTAACAATAACTTATGAAACGGGTCTCATGTCTCGGCTTTAAATGATTGTTCGATAAATATAATAAAAAATAAATGAATGAATAAAAAGCTAGAAATGCAACAATACTATAAACTGATTTAAGTGATGAAAATTCTATATGAATGGAAAAAGTATGAAAACTAGTATTCCTATGTCATCTCGTCATAACTTACAAGTAGTGGGCTTGGAATCAAATGAGCATAAATATGGTGCGATATATTAAGGACGATTTAAATTACAAATTTGAAAACGAGAAATGAAAATGTTTTAGAAATCAGGAGACCTTGATGGTCAAGTGGCGAGCGCTCAGTCAGGCTGTGAATGTAACGTCTGAGCCTCGCAGCTCTGCTGAAAATATATACATATTAGATTCTTTTAGTTCAATTTTTTTTTTTTTTCTGTATCGTTTTCTTCTTTCCTTTTTTTCTTTTTTTTTATTATTATTATTTTATTTTATTTTCTATTAATTTGAAGATCGCTTGACGATACTCGTTGATAGTAATATTAAATTAGCGCTAATAATTCTTTACGTTATAATAATAATAATAATAATAATAATAATAATAATAATAATACTAATAATAATGAGTACGAAGTAAAGAAGAATAAAAGAAATAAAAAGAGAATTGTCTGAATTTCGACAAAGAGAAGAAAATGAAGAGAAAATAATGAGATAATTATATGATAATAATAATATAAATAAAATACACTGTCAGTAATTTATAATGACTAATGTGATTAGCAGCACGTTAAAAAGTGCGTTAGATTACGTGGGAATGATCGAGTAAAGAGTTTAGATTAAAGCGAATATTTTGTGTGATCGTGATCGTATGCACCGTGTGTGATTGAAAAGAGAAATAATTGAGACGGATGAAATTGAAATTGAAGAAAAAACGAATAACAAAAAACACAAAAGAAAAAAAATCATTTGGTTGAAATTTTTCTATATTTAAAAGGTATGATCTATAGATAAGTGTGTGTGTGTAAATATTAAATTAAGTTTCTTGTTGTGCTCTCTTCTGGCGAAATGTGCGAAATGAGAAGAAAAAGAAGATAAAGAAAAAATAATGATTTCTCATTGATTTGAAGAAATGTTTTTTATTTTCTTTCTTTATCTATCAACTTGTTGTTGCGCAAAGCTTAATCATATCTGTCACCAGCTTATTGTGTAATTTTGGATATTTGTAAAAATATAAAATTTTACGATTTTCTATCACAATGATGAACGAAAATAATATCTTGAATTATTTTTCGCGGTCAAATGACGTGTTTAAATCCCGTATCACTCCTATTACCATTACAGTTATCACCTTACCATTATTTCGTCTATTTTTCAATAGACCGACTCAAAATTGATGAATAAATTTTCTCAGTTTATTTATGTGAATATTTAGAAACTATTATCCGAGTAATTGTTATTCAAACATATCATTGACTATATGTTTTTTAGTTCTAAATTCACATGTAGCTAGCCTCAGAATGTACTGTTTTTGAATATAAGAAAAAACAAAGGAAAGAAAGATATTTAACTTGCGTACGTTTTTACCAATTTTTATACTTTACGAGAAATCAATGAATTTGAAAATGTCTTCATACTAAATTCACTGTTGCGACGAATCAACGACTATTGTAACAATATATTCGAGAAATCAGGAGCAGCTCTTACTTGTAGCTACGTTCTGCATAATAATCTGTCGTTGAAAATAGCGAAACTGATTTAAATAATGGCTAATCATCATTAGAGAAAATCGATGTGCACCTTTCAAGTATTTCCCATCGTCCCCCACTCCCATTATTCTGAACCCATATTTGCCCGATTCGCTTAATTGTGTGTTTAAACAATAAATAAAATTTGAAAAAACAAACTGAAATGAAAACGCTATTGTCTTATTATGAAAGAAAAAAAAAACGTGCATTTTTCTCTGTATAAATTTTGTACCATAGTTTGTTTATTGAATAAAATACATTTGTTTAGTGCTCGGAGTATTATACATTAGAGTGTAGTTGTAATGAAATTATGATCACATCTGCCGCGAATCAGGAAATTTTTAAAGTACATATTTACAATTAAATTTCAAAAAAACATTTACGTACATAGGATAAAAAAAATGTATATAAACGTATAATTATACCTAGCTTCGAATTATTTTTCAGTCTTTTCTCACTGTAGCAGAATTTCAGATTCTAATTTTTAGGAAAATAATCGTAGCACAACGCCTTAAAGACGGCAACTGAATATACGCAGCAGTATTCGTCCAGCGGTTCCCACGGATCGTCGATATTATTGCAACTCTGGAATACCGACGAGTGATGTGCCGATATTCAAAATACATTTACCATTGAGTTACACTTGGAATTTTCAAACGCTATTTTCTCAGCCAAAACACATTCGA
>JAFFZH010015712.1:14186-32885 GCA_018420115.1 Euura saliciscinereae | reverse complement strand
CACTGACATCAATTTCACATCACTCGAATGTGTTTTGGCTGAGAAAACAGCGTTTGAAAATTCCAAGTGTGAATCATATCGAGGTCACGTGACTTTCATTTCACCTTAATCGAAGGCTCAAGCAGATAAAATTCCATAAGCCAAAGCTACGGTTCTTCGCTTCTAATGAAGCATGAATCAAAACGAATCGTCAATAATTCTTTCTTCCAATATTGTGCAATTATAAATTATTAATTCCGATTAATGAGCGGCGACAAAACGTCATCAGTTGATATCGACTTCGTAAATCTTCTTTCCAGAAGCAAAAACCATTTTTGGTAATAACGAAACGTCAGTCATCTTCGAACGTTTCGCCGCACGTTTCACCGTCTGACGGCTAATGTCGAGATCGAAAACCGCCCCGGGAAGGTTTCTCACCGAAGCTATAGACTGAAAAAGTTAAATGTCGGAATCAATCAATCGATCACTGCCAAAAGCTGACGAAGAGTCGAACCGTATGAGATCGCAAGTCAACGACCCTCCAAACGTTCGCGTCACCGCCTCCGCAAACGATGAATAAATTGTTGATATACTTTCCGCAGTATAGACGGGAATCGAAGATGTCCGGTTCTATGGTGACCATCAATTTCCCTGAACCATAATCCCAGAGTTGAAGAGGGTTTTTACGCTGCCAGGCACAAGTCAGTATCTGCACAGTGTTCAGGTACACGAATGAGGAACGAGTGGAAACTGATATCGTTATATCATCTGCATTGAAAATGGCCACTCGCCTCTCTTCCACTATTGCTTATATCAATTCCATCCCCGCACATGTGGACCCCGAAAATTCGCCGCGTTGCATACGGCTGCCTGGTGTCCCAGAATTGCACGGTGTCGTCCCAACCGCCGCTGATTATTTCATGTGCCGATTTCGGATTGAAACAGGAACAGAAAACCCGGGAAGTATGACCGTTCATGGCGTCAGGGCAATTACTGTCAATTATGACAACGAAGAATTAAAACGTTCTTCATGACGGTCAAGCAGTGGATGTATGTCTGCAGGGTGGAAAGAAATGATTGGCCAGATGATTCTCAAATTTTTTCATTGGCCTCAAGAATTCTACTCATCGAGAGGAACGAAAATCCCGAAGGGACCATATGTCGCGAATGAAATATGAAGGGTTTATTCCCGTCGACCACAAGTTTTGAGAGATTTTCACCGATCTCAAGTTGGAGAATCATCTGGCGAACTGGCGACCAATAATTCATTGCCACTCTGTACCTAGCGTGGAAAATTCTCTCTTGTATCTTGGTCTCCTCGTCATAGAGATATATGTTCGTATCGTCACCAACGGTCACAAACTTTGGAAGGAACGGATGATACCCGAGTCCCAAAGTCTGCCGTTTTTCTCTGATCGTGTAAAGACATTGGCCAGTCGGATAGTGCCAGCACTTGACGCACCCAGTGGCATCTGTTGTACCGATTATCGGATCAGATCGGTATCAGGATTACATCGATTCGGGAAAGTTTGTTAGTCACGATCTCCGGTTCTCTTGTGATAAGAACTGACGTTTCGTCATAGAGTCGATCAAAGCGAAAAGACTAACATGTTACGGTGAGCGTTTGCGTTATTGGATAAGATCTGTGAACGGGACGATGTTTTATGGCAGTTGTCGGTCCAGGATTTTGTCTCATTTCACTGTCCCTCAGGGCTGTCACATACTGCCCAGTATCGGCTTTGAACAGTCTAACCGTACCATCGGAAATACCTGCGGCTACCATCTCGCATTGTTCAGTGTAACAAATGCACAATATTTCCTGTGTCTCTTCCCTGCAAAACGAAAGATTCGTTCAGGGATGAAATGCGACGTTGAGGGAGAAGGAAAGCGTACATTTGCGACAGAATGGTGACATCTCCTGCCACCAGCACCCCTTGATCGACGTCTGGTGGAGCATACGGCTCTGTACCGGTACGGGGGTATTGCGAGCGAACGATTGATCGGGTCGCCGCGTAGCTAACGTTTCGTGATCCTTTGGTGAGCGTGCTGGCCGATGCTGAAGGGTTGCTCATCGTCGAACGGCTCTGAGTCGTAACGATCGGCTTCTGCATGGTCGGTGATTCGCCCGTGGTCGATTTCACCACCGACGTGTATCATGTCGTGCATACTCCAATTGAATGTTTAAACCTCGACATACATCATCGTTAAGCCTTGCAGATTATCGTAGCTCTTGATTAGTTCCTGGGAATCTTTTCGCGAATCGTTATCATACTCACGATCTATTAAATTCTCATGCGATTCTAGGAATAAATTACGACCTTGACCTCCTTTTGCTTCGATAAATCAATACTTTTAATTTTAGTTGTGGGCTTTGACCCACCAGACTCTAATTAGGGCGAGTATTGTTTACCGATATCGTGGAATGAACATGCGAAGCGTGTTTAGGTTACGTTATAAATTTCGGTGTGATAACATTCGGAGCATGATAGCGTTGATTTCAAGTAAACCACGATTCAGGTCCTGCAAAGTCGATAAAAGCAAACTCGGAATTAATTTAGACGTTTCCTTCGGTTTTAAATTTTAGTGACACCTGCCGAAAAATTAATATGTTTGAAGCTATTCACAGCAGTTTTCAATTGGGATCGGAAAAATGGAGTAAAATAGCGTGCCATGAAAAGTACATAAAAAAATACTTTATTCGTATTTTTTGTTTACCGTTTTCAATACTGCAAAAACGATTGATCGCTCTAATTACAAAACTAATCCATATCTACGCGTTTGTCCGTATATGGAGTTATTTTTACACCCGTTATCTTTACCTATCGTCAGTCCCAATCACTGATTGGTGACAAGATATAGAAAATGGAAAAAGAGCTGACCAGATAAGCGATGAAAGATTTGAGCCACCGGCCCAGAGTCGTAGATCGATGACTGAATTTGTTACCTATAATCGTGCATTTCGGACCATGACGTCACTTATTTAAATAAAAACACGGCGTGGTCGCAACTGCCGATTAAAAATTGACTCACTGTACAGATAAATGTACCGTTACATCCTCCAATACATCCATTGCGTGTTGATGTTACTCATCGTAAGCATTTTTTACTGCGCATGATCACTCCTTCCAGCACCGTATTTACGCACTTGTGGGCGGTACACCACCCATCCGACTTTTGGCGATTGGAATTTCTCAGTTTGGCGCAAAACACCGTCAAGGTAAGACTTCGCTGTGCCATAAAAAATCTACACTACTTGTAAAATTTGTCTTTCGGTCTAATTCGAATTAGGGACAAACTAGTTCAGGCACCGAAACATCTGCAGCTTCACGATTCTTTGATTAGATTCTGAAGGTGTTACCGTTATCAGCAACTTGAGAATCATTTGTAACAAAATTTTCAACCATACCATAGGTATTGTGTAATTTAGGAGTAATTCAATCATGCAGATCACATATTGCGTTCGAGGCCCATAGTTGCATACACACATGTGCTGATTTTCGATATTATTACGTTCCAGCATAACATTGTTTCCTGTGATTCCGCAATCTGTTCTACAAGTATGGCTGACAACAATGAAGCTGGACTTCTGGCCGTAGCTGAGACTACCGGCACATTCGCTAGCCAATTTTTGAAGGTCTGGGTTTTAACGGTATCTTTTAACCCGTCAGTATTCGCGCTATGAGATCTAATTTTTCGCACAATCATTTTCAAATTCATACAGACTTTCGTACCGATTTCAAATATACCACGATGAGTCGAAAGCTTGTCTTGTTGTCTTCGAGGAACTCTATGGCACGTTCGAAATTTTAGGCGGTGGCATCGGAGAATCCTGGCAACTTGATCTCATCCCCGTTGAGTGCTCAGGTCGTGCTTGCGATGGCTGCTTACGGCGCTAACGGCAAGACTGCCGAAGAGATGCTTTCGGTTCTTCACATCCCAGAAGACTCTGAACTCGCGCAATCTGGGTATCAATCTCTCATAGAAACCTTGAACGTAAGATTCTAATGACGATCGCGTTGTGTTCACTGATATCGAAAACCTCGCATCGCTAGATAATTGATACTGACTTCCTTCCAGGCTCAGAAAGGGGTCGATCTTCGTATCGCCAATAAGATATACACCTCGATTTCTTGCGCGATGAAACCTTCTTACAAAGAACTGACCGGCACTAAGTTCTTGTCCTCGAGCCAGGAACTGGACTTCGACGACGCGGAAGGGACTGCGAAAACTATCAATGCTTGGTGCGAGGACAAGACCAACGACCGCATCAAGAATCTGGTATCTTCAGGTACGATTGATGGACGATGTATGGAGTGATGAATCGCCAACTTTGGATCGGATTCATTTTCAGACAGCATCACTCCGGACATGATGTTGGTGCTGGTGAATGCGGTGTACTTCAAGGGCTCGTGGGAGAAGAAGTTTGACCGCTCTTTGACCGAGGACAGACCCTTCCACGTTGATGGGACTGCTACCGAGGACGTGCCCACCATGTACACCAAGCAGAATCTGCGATTCGGAGATCTTCCAGATTTGGGCGCACGTTTCGTCGAAATACCATACGAGGTACGGAGAGAGGATCCGATTCGCTGTGATCACACATTCGAAGCGAAAGTCTGGAATTATTGACTTTGACTTCTAGGGCGGGGAACTCAGCATGGTGATAGTTTTGCCGAATGAAATAGACGGACTCCAATCAGTTCTGGACAATTTTCACAATGTTAACTTGGGCCAAAGTTTACAAGTATTTCCCAGAGAGGCAGAAGTATACTTGCCAAAATTCAAGATCGAGAGCACCTTGGACCTCAATACAACTCTGGCAAATGTAACGTATGATTCGATAGTTTTAATTTTCAAATAATTACAGTCACCTTTCAATCTCATTCCAGATGGGAATGAAGGACATGTTCGAAGATGTGGCTGACTTTTCTGGAATCGCTGATTTTCCACTAAAAGTCAGCAAAGTCATTCAAAAAGCATTTATTGAGGTCAATGAGGAGGGTAGCGAGGCAGCTGCTGCCACCGGTGAGCGATTACCTATCGATACCAATTTTCAATCACATATGGAAACAGAAAATTCAATTACGTATGGATGATTCCATAATTTCTTTTCTATTCCAGCGGTTATGATGACTCTACGATGTGCCTTTCCAGTTGCTCTTGAGCCCGAAATATTCAGGATTGACCGACCCTTCTATTACTCGATTTTTCAATACAATCATAGAATCCCCTTGTTCACCGGTGTTGTTCACCGACCAAGTGTGTAACTTGAATTTGAATGTGGATTGGTGTTTTTTTTTTGTCAAAATTATATTGATTACTGTGAGATTTCTACAAATGTATTTTTTCATCATGCCTTGTAGCCGGTCCTCTGTGACTGTGAACAGTGATTATATCAATAAAATATAGCATAGAACATTGATTCCTATTTCATTAGACATGACAGTGCATCACAGGATCAAGTTGAACCTTGACTTCCCAGCTGGCTTCTGAAGTCATCAACATCCCCTGACTTATAAAAGGAGATCTTAGACTTGGTCAATGTTGTATGATCATTAGTCATATCATTCACTCTGTCTTTCACTACCTCTCAATCGTTTTCGAAATATAGTTCTGTATAGGGATGTGCCGGATAGCGATTTGGCCGGATAAACGGATACCGGATATCCAGCCGAAGTCATTTGCCGGATGCCGGATATCCGGTATCCGGCACAAGAAAATCGCCTAATGTTGGAGCTAAATAGTACCGTATCTCCCATTCATTGTACCCATTGTCAACGCTTTTTGTATGCTTAGAAACGACTGAAATCCCGCACCGTATCTGAATTTTGTTTTTTAATGTTTTTTTTCCATTTCTTTCATCTTCACTAATAGTATAATTATCTTGGATACCGGATAGTCGGGACATCCCTGGTTCGGTATTTTGTACAGGAAAATTCTATACAAATATATACTGTTGAGGGAGAATAATTGTTGAGAAGGTAAAGAGTAAGATATCGCACTTTTTCTTCTCAGTTTACAAAAGTTTTAATATTTTAAGAATAGTTAACAGTACTTTGTTTGTTATTTCATTAATAATATAATAAATTGCAGTAATCATAATAGTTTATGAACTAATAACAAAAGAATGATTTTGAATCGAAAATAACACAGCATCTTTTTTTTTTCTTTTTCTTCAAAATCATATACATAATACATTTTGAACAAATTTTTCTCCATTTTTCTCAATTATTTATTTTTCCATAATCTTGTTTCTTTTCGTCTTCTTCTCCTTCTTGTTCTTATTTTCTCAATGAGTAAAGGATTTCTTTCTTTAGATTATTATTAATTAGAGTTTACGGTAATAATTATATACATTATTATTCTTAAAACTACCATTGTTTTTTTTTCTTTCTTTCCTCATTTTTCTTTTTCATTTTTCAAGTCATTTTTTTTTCTTCTTCTAATCATATATAATACATTATTCATTTCTCTTGTTTAACAGCGTGTACAAAATATTGACAATGATTTCCTCACCGAATAACAATTTTCGAATTGTAAAAAGTAAAATACTCATTTCACATCCACCTTCGGCAAACTAGATACGTCCACATCATGCATGCAAATAAAGAGTCAAGGGATCGGGGGAGAGGTAGCGACAAGTTAACACATCGAATATAATAGCGTATTAAGTTGAAAAAAGAAGAGAAAAAAGAAAATAAAACAACTAATTGTTATTCAATGAGGAGGCAATTAAGTCAACGTTCTTTTCGTTGTAGGTAACAAGATTTTTTTCTCTTTATTACGTCACATCTTTTTATTATATATATATATATAAGAGAACGTATTTTCGTATTGATTTCTTTTTTTTATGCGTTGCCTTTCGATTTTTTTTCAAATTCATTTTTCTTATTCTCATACTTCCAAAGAGTGAAATTTATTCCTAATTACTGCTCTCTCGCTCTTTCTCCACGTCACGGAGTCATTTGGTAAAAACCTCTAAGCCTAGCGCGGCTGCATTTAATCAGCTATATCATCATATTTACGATATTATTCATTGACTTAAGTTGAAATTAAAGGCGTTGACGATAGTTCTGTTCTCTCCCGCACTCACGTCAAGTTTACGCGCCTTTCATTTCACCTTAAAAGTATAATATTCTTTACTGTACTGTGAATGATCCGAGTTCTTTTTTTTCTTCTTCGTTTACATTTTTTTTTTTCAACTATTATTATTATCGTTATTATTATACAATTAAATTTGTTCTTTACATATATTTATGTTTTACAACGTTTTTTCTGGTTTTCGGGTAAATTCCCTTTCCCTTTTTATTTTCATTTTCATTTTTTTTTTTTTTTAATATTTTTTGTTCAATTGTTCTATCCTGCAAAATATTACGTTCATAACTTCTAATATTTTGGTTCTAGACGTTGTGAAACATTAATTTGGCCTTGTTTTGGATTAATAATGATTCGCAGATCACATTGCCAGCGTCAATTTTTATTATTACATTACAAATAAAGCTTTCCGAAGCACTTTACACCGTTTGCCTATACATAGTCGTTTTACACCGTCTAGAATTGTTGTAAATGCTCTCCTTCGTTTTTAAACATTTGCAGAAAATGCGGTACAACGAATTTTTCCTTTATCTTTTCAATTTCTCAAATTTTCACATTCAACCAATTATTACATTCAAGTTTCTTTCTTTTTTTTTGTTTTTTTTTCCTTTTCTCAACAACTTTTTGTACACAAAATACCAACTTTCTGTGCGGGAAAATCGCACATACTTTATTATTCATTACTTTAACGCAAATTTCATGGTAGTATTATATTTATAATTTTTTGTTTTATTTTATTTTATTTATTCTTGCATTATAGCGCAGTTACTGAATAATTATTTATAATTATATATATGTATATATATATATACATATATACTTATATATATACATATGTATAATGTTGCAGCTTGTTTCCTATAATACGATATATACAGAAAATTTAATAGGTTTTTTTTTCAAATTTTTCTTCCATTCCTTTATCTTTAATTTATTTTATTCAACTTTTTTTTTTGTTTTTTTCAACTTCACTTTCTTTTACATAAAATTTCCCGGAAAAATGACGGGTTTTAAATATTTTATTGCATTCTACGTTTGGATACAAATTTAACTATTATACAACTCCTATTTCGATCAAGTCTGACATGAGAAAAGCTTAGAAAATCGAAAATAAGTTTTGATTTGTGTTTTTTTTTTACCTATTTCGTGTTTAAAAGAACCCAAATTTATTTTTTCTTTGATAATTATTTAAAATACTAAAATCCTATTCTATACAATGATTTTTGCTGGCTATTTTCATGATAGGTATGACAGCATCGTCGGTACAATACATGCTATTCTATCACCGAAGCTATAACGATATTTTTTTTTTCTAAATATACTCGATTGAAGTTCAAAAATTATTGTAATAACGAAATTCGGTATTTGAGCTTTAAAAAATGATTAAAACAATTCAAAAACCTATTTCTTTGAATCGTGAATGAAATAAAAAAAAAAAAAAAAATAGAACGTTGCTCGCGATGCTACAATTTGGATTTGAATTTCCAATCTTTTCGTTCAGTCAGAACTCTGACGCTAATTAAGAAGATAACGCGTTTTATCTAAATATTACGTCCAAGATTTTTTATTTGTGCAACATTTTTATTTTTTTTTTCAAAACAGTTCTAACAATATCATGTATTTTATTTAGCAACAACTAACGATGTTAGGTAATATTTTATTTTCGTTCTTAGCGATTTTTTTTTCTTCTTTTTATTCTTTTTAGTGAAACGTTTAATTTCGTTTTATTGATAACTATAATTTATCAATCTAATTACATTTTTTTTTTTGCTTTTTCTGTTCAAAGTTTCTTCTTAATTTTTCTTCTTCTCTTTTTCATCTGATAAGTGATATTAAAAATCAATGCAATTATCAACTATTGTATAATATACACGCTATAAACACTACTGTGCAAAACTATAATATATTGCACAGAGCGTAATCGGTTGTATTTCAGTATTATTATTATTATTATTACTATTATTATTATTATTATTATTGTAATTATTATTATTTATAATAAAACGTAATAAGCTTTTGCCAATACAAGATAGCTCTGCCAATATATTTATAAACTGGCAAAAAAAAAAAAAAAAAGAAACAAAAGTCTCACATTGCAAAATAATTACGTTACTTAATTTATTCGTCGTTAAGTATTGACGGGGTGAATCTTATTATCGAGCGCGAATGAGAATAACGATTTGGAAAAAGAAAAAAAAAACATTTTTCGTCCATGCCAGATATGAAGGGTAGAGCCAACTTGGTAGCAAATGGTGTTTACGTGAATAAGGATAAGTTAACACGGAAATTTCCAGATTTGAATAAAAAAGAGGAGACAAAAAAAATTTGTTTCGTTTTTTATTTATCTTAATAGTTTTTTTTTTCATCTTATTATCTCATTTTGGCAACGAATTTCAATCGAAGAAATAGAAAAAGAGTGATTTGAGGATCGTTCGATTTGATAAATGAGTGACAAATAATTTGAACGAAATCTCGTGTTAACTTGATCATTAAAATCAGCGAGTGACTCTAAAGCCAGTCTATCGGCCAGAGTCACCCTATCACAATCATCGCCGGCACCGGTGATACAAAATGTGCATTCGCCGATAATGACGATTTAATAAACGGAAAAAACGTCGCACACTCTGTATTAGTATTCATGGTGTTATTACAACGATTCGAACGACGCTCAGAGCAAAGCCGACGCACTTTAACCGCACCTGCACCCGCATCACACTGTAGCACCTTTACACATTGCAATTGTCATGGCCTATGGAACCTGAAAATAGAATTGAAAAATTGTCAATTATCCACTGAAATAAAACCAGAAATAAGAAATAAATTCAATACATTAGGAAATAAAAATGATATATTGATTAACTTTATTGATAAAATAGCACAATTTTAACGTTGAATTGATCGGATTTTTTGAATGAATTGAAATTATTATTATTATTTTTTTACTCCAAGAAAATATCCATTTCGTTATATATTTTTCATTCAATTCTGCAAGTGAGACAATTTTTCAAAGAATAGGTAGACATGCCCACATTTTTTCTGTTCAATTTCTCGAAAATGGCGACTTAGTCATAAAAAAAAATCGACAAACATTCAGAAAAAATATGCGGTTATTTCTCATCCAATTTGACGTGTGAAATTTCCCGAAAATAACTCGATTGAGGGGGTCAGTACAAAAAGGATATAAAGGATATACCCTTTCTGCACTCGACCTAAAATTAATGAATATTCAAATATCGTAATGTTGTTTCGTCATCGATATCTCACCTAGTCAGGTGTCTGCTGTCCTCGTGTACCGCCATCTCGGAGCTTTTAAATTCGTTCAGTTCCTTGCGAATGGCTGCTTTATCCTTTGGCGTTAATCGTGTCCAAGGTTTATCGGCTCTCCTGTCGTAATCGTGCGCCTGCGTTACCTCGATGTAATCGTTAAACCTGATGATCTGCAAATCGCGTTAATATAAAATGAATTATTATCCACGACTCGGCCATATGTGTTGGTATCATCGGTATTTCCTCGTTGAAAAAAAAAAGGATTCATTCCAATAAAAATTTAAAAAAAAACTATACCTTCTTCTCTTTCAATTCTTCGACGGTTGGCCTGAAGCTGAGCTTTCGTAAAAGATACCGCTTCTTTTCTTCCTTCTGTTTTTTCTCCTCCGCAGGACTTTGTTCTGTCGAAAAGAAAAAGGAATAAATCGTGATTTTTCTTTCGTGATTGAATAAATGTTTGTTTTTTTTCATAAGTGGAAAATTCTTACTTTTCAATATATTTCGTTCCTCCAGTTCCTCCTGGGTTGGCCGCATGCTCAGTCGCCTGTAATAATAGAATCGAAGTAACGATCAGTGAACTGTATTAACAACTGGTCCTTGACTCATTCCAATATTGATTCATACATGTATAACAATTTTTGACCACGTAGGCAGACTCTGATCGGGGGAGGATATGCATCGGAACAAAATATTGACTCAATGACGCGCGCGAAACGGGTCGTAAATATTTCAATATAATTTCCGAGGGTTCAAAATAACGAACTAAATTTACTGCTAACGAGGTAAAATCGCTCTGCTCTATTATTAATAATAATTAATACTCGTTATTCCGGATCCCGCGACGTTGGATATTTCAATCGGTCTCAATAATTTGGCATAAATAATTAATCGAATAACTTAACAAAAAAAAATGTGTATCGTTTATCATTACCTAATGAGTCTGGCGCCGATGGCTTCCTTAGATTCTTGTCGCTCGTTGTCCGATTGTATTTGTAGAATATTTCTATTGATGAGCTCCTGTCTGTCAGGTCTGAGGGCCAACTTGAGCGACAAAGATTCCTTCCTTGCTATCTTTGCTGCGAGTCGATCTGAACGAACATTAATTAAATACATTACTTAATAACTAATTCCATAATCAATGGGTCATTGAATATTGAACACGTTCGTTCATTTGAATTTTCCCTGATACTTTCATGTTAGTGAAGAAGAATAAAAATTGACAATTGGTCAAGATTGAACGATAAATCTGACGTAACGTGATCTGTGAGTGAAGGATAACGCTTTTTTTTTTTAGTACCAGTTACGATGGCCGAGCAACTTTTTCTTCTCTGTAACGGTAGAAATGGTGAAAATTGTATCGTCCCATTCGGTGCTTGAGCAATCGACAGTGTTGACGCGGTCCAAATTGACAACATAATAACGTCGGGCAACGTGTGTCTCTGGTTTTAATTGAAAAGCTTGTATCCACCAGCACCGTAGCTGCATTCGGTATTGTTTCAGAGAATAATAGAACCCGCGATATCTGGCCCTGTATCAATACGCCGTAGTCCCACGTATATGCAGAAAATTTGTTGGATTAATAATTATAGTTTAACGCTGCACGTGATGAAATAATACGTTTTTTTGTTTTTTTCTCTCTAATAGCGATACCGAGTCACGATATAACATTTTTTCAATTCGTTTCGCGTTCTAGTTCAGATATGAACCCGAGAGTCAGGAAGAGACTAGAAATGCCAACCATATCCGTCGACTAATATAAACCAAAGTAACAAACATCGAGGATGTACCTATATGCAACCGAGTATAAAATTAGTTATCGACGAAGGTTGATTTAGCAATTGTGCAACGCGCGATGGCGACGCCTTCTCGCGGGTCGCGTGTTAAATTACCGAAAGGTTCTATTCAAATTTGAAAGACGACGAATAAACACAAGTTATCAAAGAAGCTGAAGCAGCCAAACATTTCGAAGTTCTTCTGAATGAAATCACGCAGTAAAGATGATTTTCATGATATTTCACAAAATTCAAATTCTATGGCCTCGTTGTCTCATTGTAATTGAATTCGGCACTTTTGGCTGCTCTAGCTTCAGCATCATAAGTTATAATGATGAAAAATGATCCTACTCTCATCGTCCTCGTCATCTCGATAGAGAACCTGTCCGTCTCCGGAATCACCGTCGGTATCCTCTCTGATTACGTAGGGTCTGGCATTTTCCTTGTTCTCCATAGTGCAAGGCAGGGCCAGTCCGAACCGCACAGGTCGAGTGCTGGGGTGGACGGATAAAAATGTTCGATTAATTAGTTCCTTTGTGGGTTAACGTTAACTTTTTGTTTTTTCAGTACACTCGAACCAATGTTCTATTCTATTTAATAACGCACAGTATCTTTATGCAACAAATATGTGTGATCAGTCAAGTTTAAGGGGGGTAAATGAAATGACATGAATGATGTATTAGCGAGATGTTGTTCAATGGTGGATACGATTCATTTTTCATCACACGATTTTCTCATGCTTAATTTGTTTCGTGACCGATTAGATTAGAACATTTTTGGTTCAGGCGATGTCAGCCGGCTCAGAATGTTGGTTAATTTTTTTATTTTCTTTAGTCAAACATGCAAATTAGTTATTCCAATTCCCAATTACCATATCCTTATCATCCTAGGCTTCAATGGTTGCCTTCTGTTAAGCATAAGAAAAACATCTCTTTTACTGGTGATCGACTACGCACATCGTGTCATGCGAGTCATGACGAATGTAAGAGTGACGATGTTTCGTTTAACGATAATATTGTACGTGAAAATGATTAAACTCACTTGAAAGAGACCTCTTGGCGCAGGGTGAGCGGCCTGTTCTCCTGAGTTGGTGTATTCTGAGGAGTACCGGGACCGCTGTTCGAGCCCTTCTTCTTCAACGCACTCTTCA
The DNA here is from genome assembly GCA_018420115.1 of Euura saliciscinereae. Classification (NCBI taxonomy): domain Eukaryota; kingdom Metazoa; phylum Arthropoda; class Insecta; order Hymenoptera; family Tenthredinidae; genus Euura; species Euura saliciscinereae. Next base: position 19,622 of record JAFFZH010015712.1, on the reverse strand, counting down.
ACGGCATAGCGTGAAACTTTGGTTCCTTTGCGGGTATCTCCTCTACCCTTGACGTATCGATGGCTGGATCCGGCTGAGAGAACCTATAGTGGTACTTCGGGTCGTCCTCGTCGTCTTCCTCGACGTCGACGTCTTCTTGATCTGCATAATGAAAACCGTTTATAGTATCGTCGATCTGTATATTATATTTTTGTTTCGATAATCGATTTCGGATTTACCCTCGTAGTCGTAGTCCGAAAGATCTAGAGGAACTGCGTTGTGAACCCCGCTTCCTGTACCCTGCTGATGCTGGTGCTGATGATGCTGATGATGCTGATGCTGTTGATGCTGTTGATGCTGCTGATGTTGTTGCTGTTGTTGTTGCCTCGTGAGCATGGTTGGACTCGGTGAACTGAACATGGGCGGTGGTGGTATGGGGCCAATTTCACTCAGGGGAATCGGTGGTTCAGGAAGTTCGGAAAGCATGAGCGTGTTCTGCAGCGGTAGTGGCAGATATTGTTGCTGCTGTTGTTGGTGCTGCTGATGTTGGTGCTGTAGGTGTTGCTGCTGCTGCTGGGGCGGCGGTGTAGTACCTTGATGACCAACATCCGGCACTAAAAGCAAATACGAGATGATCAGTGAAACAGCGTGAATTGATTGTGGTAAATGGACGAATTTGGGGGAAAATCCACTGCAGCCAGCATGCGATCGCGGATTAATTCGTTTGGAACATCATATACCGGCTTATTTTAACGTTCTAAAGCCGAGTGGGCCATTGATATTGACATATCCAATAACCCGACGAAACAATTAGTCACCGATGTGTAACGGAATGATATTACCAACTGGTGAGGCGAAGCGAGTCGCATGAAAGCTTTTAGAAAATCTCTGCTATGCAACGCAATGATCAAGGTACGAGTTGGCAAGTTCTCTCACTGGGACAAGGCAACTCGTAAACAAGTGAGAAACTTGTGTGATATTTGTAACCAGGGTTTGCAAGCTCTGGATTGAACCGAGTTTCTCGGAATAGAAAACTGTGAACATGGTCGGGTAGAATTTCAGTTCGGTGAAAGGATTGAAAGAATCTCGTTATCAGCGAGTACGTGACTTAACCTGGGAGTCGAAAGAATCGAACGAAAATGGCGTCAGAAACGGAAACCCGTCGGAGTACATTTTAGAGCTTAAAGGGGATGAAAAACCGCATTTTAAGAGGCTAACTAGGGTTTCCCCTCATCAACTCGGTGAGATATGGAGACCCAACGGTCTTGGTCGGGTTGGGTTGGGTTGGATAAATCTCTGAAGAAATTTCTGCAAGGGTAGGGGTAGCAGTTATTTTCAAAGGGCAAGGTTACCACACAAGAGCCCAGGGTTTCATGCCCGCGGCCTTATTCTAGACCCAAAATTAATTCACTAAACCAACAGGGTTTTTGATACATTAAGGTTTACGGTAAAGCGTTACACGCGATGCTCAATCACTCCAGACCGCAGTAATCTCGTCACAGGGTCGGTATGCCCCCACAAATTACGTTGAAATATTTCATTTGGACTGAGGATTGAAACTAAACGAGTATAAATGAATAGAGAAAAAAAGGAAACATGTGCGGATCCTTCTGGAGTGTATACCTCACAGGAAGAGAACCTGATGAACACGGAAGAGTAAATTTATCGTTCCGGTTCTAGAGGTCAAGGGGTGTATCCGCTGTTGCGGAAGCCAATAACAAATAAAAAAAAGTCCGTATCTACATATGATAAATAATAAAGGGGGAACGTGGGTGAAGAAGGATCTGCGAGCACCCTTGTGGCTGACAGGAGAGTGTCATATATTTCTCACAGAAGCTACTTATCAGCACCGGACAAAACCCTAGATTATACACAACCATATACCGATACCGAAACACTGTTAGAGAAATACAGAAGAAAAATAATGACAACGAAACAAATATAAATGGACGACATGAAAAGCACAGATATTCAACATGGATCGAGGGTCTTTTTACTACTGCTTATTCTGGGAACCCTCATCCAGCCCAATTTACTCTTCATTGGCTGAGGATACAGACCCTCTAAATTACACTGATCGAGATGAACGTGAATATACATATTATATGAGTGCAGAAGCAGCAGTGAAAAGAGAGTGCAGTGGAGTGCAGTGATTACATCTATTTATCTAAGCAACAGGCATAACAGGCGCAGCAGGCAGTAGGGCAGAGAATCTCTAAACTCACTGCCACCGGTATGCCGGTTTTGTCTCGGAGGGGACTGTCGCGACATACAGTGCTCACTGTGGTAGCAGAAGAGCCTGGTGAGTTTTCCCGGGGTCCCCAGGGTGCTGGGTCGGTTTGGTTTCTGGTGTTCGCTGGCACAGGGCGCAGTCGATACCGGAACCACGGGGCCCGAATTCGGGTGATCCCCGCTCGGCGATAGCGCGCCATTTGCACTCTGTTCAGTCTTTTCCTTCTTCGGCTCTGTAACAGAAACCGGATACGGTTCTCAAGTCCGGACTCGAACCATCTTCTCTCGGTCATCGATGCCTCTCATTCTTCCTCTTGTTCTCCACAAAATTAAAGAACAAAGGAAAGAAGCGTCACAAGTGACAAGAATTCAGGATGTAAAAACTTTCGTTTCATCCTCCCCTATGTCCGTCTGCACTGCAGTCCATACGGGTATCCTAAATCTATCGAATACTTTCGCGACGCAAGAAGTCTGGGAAAAAAAAATTCACGACGAAAGTATGATAAATAAATAAATAAATCAGTCTGGTCCGTCGTTTAGGGTCCACATATTTCGGTTTGGGAGAAAAGTCCGCGGAATAAATCTGGCAATAAATGGAGAAGGCGATGTTGGGTAAAAAGAACGGACACGGCTATAACACGAAGCTTTATCTCGCGAATAGCCTGACGAGGAGTTGGATGAATGACTCGGATATCAGCTGATAGTTTGACGATACTAAACGTATAGTAGGTTTTTTTTTTGACAGCATCGTTTGACTTTTTAGAGCGTAGAGAAAAATGTGTTTGACAATTATCGTGATTTGTAACGACATGACGATAAAATGTATCAATTAGTCGGCGATATCGTTGTTTCAGGTTTTTTAAACCCACGAATTATCACGGTCGTAGTACATTTGACAAATTGCAACGTTCTTGGCGTTCCTTGAATACCTCTGGTTACAAGCCAAAGCGATATCCAGTTAAATTGAAGGCTTTATAATATGACGTCGCGAGAATCGTACCGTCATGTTACGTTGCGAATAAAACTCTCGAGTTATAATCCACCTCACGGGAAATGATATTTATAACAATGGAAAAAAAAACCATTCACGATATTTGCCGATGATTGAAATTCTTTTGCGTAACTATTCTGCAAGCTCTTCGTACCGTTTCGAAATTGAATCAAGATCCAATAAGCACGACCACAAAAAGAAGCTTTATATCAACTGGTAGAAAAATGTTGATATTGACGGTGATTTTTTTGTCTCTATTTCTCATCCTCAAAGCCACTTTCACTGAAGACTTCTTTCCTCTGTTCCACAATATCGAAGATTTTGGATCACCGTAATTCGAAGATTGATGAACTGGAAAAATAGACTTGCCTCGCCACTTGAGGTACACTATGAGACCCATTTTTGGGTAAAAATAATCACAAATTAAACAAAAAATAATAAGGGAAGAAGGAAATCATAAAAAAAAATGAAAATACGTTCGGAGCGTCGAAGTGTCGTTCGTTGTATCGCGTTGAGTTGCCGATGGTTGACTGCCAGAATTTCGGAAGTCGCCTCAAATTTAAAATAGAATATCGCACGCGTAAAAAATATTCCTGCCCCCGCTCCTACGACCGACCATCAAATTAATCCGAATCGACGAAGGTTATTGTACAAAAAAAAATATCAAAAGAGAGGAGTAGAGAATACGATTCAACGGTTGTTCTTAAACTTCCATCGCGTCACGTACAATGTCGATTGTGCTTATTCTTTCTGACGTTGGACCGTGAAGTGTAGGTACTACGACGGGACGGAGTGAGTCAGTAGCTAATCCCGTAAAAACGGTATCAAGGCTCCTTCTTTCTGCTTCCTTCGCTTTTACGACTTTTTAAAAGTATATAGAAAGTCTCCCACGTTTTGAAGCCATGGGATGAAATTGATCCTCATGAAATTGTCAGTTTATGGATAAGATAACGATTGGCAATAGCGTAATAAATGACTCAGGCATGATGGCGACAATTTTACTGAAATAAAATTCTCTGTCTTTTCCCTGATATTTCGTGCAGAAAATGAATTCCCATCTCTTAAAAAAAAAAAAAAAAAAAAAAACAGTCAATGTCAAGTTGTTCTAGTGCATGAAAAGCGAGAAATTTTCCGCCTAGATTTTAACAAGTTTGATTCTTTATATGTTAGGAAATTATATCACAAAAAACAAGTACAAGAAAAAATTCACTTTGGATCAGTGGAATTCCCTGATTTTTCCCGACTTTAAAGATTTTCCCGCCCGGTCGCCACCATGTCAGTATTATGACCATAATCAAATTCACCTCGCAGTTATTCAGCATTCGCGAACTTTTTGTCTGAATATGATTTCACAGGGTGTCAATATCCTTGAAAAACCTGGAAGTCCTGGAAATCTCAGGGAATTTTTTTTCTCCTGGAATATCCTGGAATTCTCAGGGAATATTGAGTTTATTCTGGGAATTTTTCTGAAAGTGATCAATTAGAGAAAAAAAATTCTGCAAATTCAAAACGCGGATTAAATTTCAATAAAAGTAACAAAAAAAATCTAGTATATTTTGCGAAATAATAATAAAAATCGTATCTCGACACACTTGGAATAATAGAAAAAATATCCTGGAATATCCTGGAATTCTCAGGAAATTTTAGATCCTTGCTTGATTAGACACCCTGAATTATAATCGATGATATGAAAATTAGCTTTTGAAATGAGAAGTGAGGTTTATTCTTTGTCATTGGCAACTACCGTGCGGCCAACAAATTACATATACAACTTTTCTGCAGATATTGTTAACAATGATGTCACACTCTAGTCTTAGTGACCCGCGAGATATAAATACTAGCTCAGACTTCCGGTATAAATTTGCGTCTTTATTTTACTAATTGCGGAAGAAAAACAATTCAGCCATTCGCAATATTTATTTATTATATTATTGGATAAACAAATAATTCCGCACTCAATCCTCAATAACCGCAGAAGGTTGAGTAGACTTTGAAAAAAAAGAACCTATACCCAACTCGGTAGGCATGCAATTTTAAGGATGTATAGGCTATACAATCTCAACCAAAAGTGAGTCTCGTCGTCAATATTGAGTACTTCGAGATGAGATAAAAATCGGAAAAAAGTCAACCACAATCAAGATGATAAGAGTATTCATTTTCCATAATAATAATTCCCAAAAGTTGTCAACAAATTGTTTAAACAAATCATTGTTTAACAAATTTCCTGGTGACGT